>JAOTOM010004963.1:525000-542500 GCA_034440615.1 Ashinkailepas kermadecensis
CCTCACAAATCTCTTGGACTTTTTGAATTTTGCTACAGAACAATTTGATCAGGGAAATCAGGTTGATGTAGTATATCTTGACTTTAGTAAGGCCTTTGACAAGGTACCCCATAAACGGTTAATGATGCAGCTTCAGGTCCATGGTATTGCAGGTAGCATCCTAAAATGGATAGAGTTGTGGCTTTCAGATAGACAGCAGAGAGTGATGCTAAATGGTACAAAGTCATCATGGCAAAATGTTCTTAGTGGAGTCCCCCAGGGGTCGGTACTGGGGCCACTATTGTTCATTATATATGTGAATAGCATTGAATGTGGCCTAAGCAGTAAGGTTTTAAAATTTGCGGATGATTTGAAGATCTTTAGGGCAATAACAGGGCAAAATGAGCAGGTTTTGCTGCAGAAAGACTTAGACGAGCTAGTGAAGTGGTCCGAAAAATGGCAAATGAAGTTTAATTTTGATAAGTGCAAAGTCATGCATGTAGGTAGGCAGCATATGAAGGCTCCATACTTGATGGGTGGCCAAGTACTATCCGTGACTCAGCAGGAGAAGGACTTAGGTGTTATTTTGAACACAAAATTGGGGGCATCAGAACAGACCAAAGAAGCCAGGAAGAAGGCACTAAGAATGCTTGGGGCAATACAGAGGAATGTGTCATACAAAAGTGAGGAGGTCATCAGGAAGCTTTACTGTGCATATGTCAGGCCACATTTGGAATACTGTGTCCAAGCTTGGTCCCCTAGTTATGAGAAAGATTGTTGGCTTTTAGAGAGAGTACAAAAGAGGGCAACAAAAATGGTTAATGGTATAGGCAACCTGGAATATGAGGAAAGACTGAAGAAATTGAACATGTTTTCACTTAGATATAGAAGGCTGAGAGGAGATCTCATCGAGGTTTTTAAATTTGTTCATGGTCAGGAACAGGGATATCTCAGGGAAATGTTTGAATTTAACAGAAATGATGCAATTAGAGGTCATCAATTCAAAATTAAAGTTAATCACAGCAGGACAAGGTTACGACAGTCTTTCTTCACCAACAGGGTAGTAGAACACTGGAACCAGCTGCCAGGAACCATTGTCAGTAGCAACACACTGAACATCTTTAAAAACGGCATAGACAATCATTATAAGAATAGGGGGATTGTTTTTCTGTATTCCAGGGAAGGTTGATCGACAGGGAGGAGTGTGAGTTGGGAGGAGTTTGTAATTGTTGACTGTGTTATGAAATAGCAAGTGAGTCTCTTATTAAGTCTAAATGCTTTATAACTTTATATAGGGTGTACCTAGCAGTGGATTCAGCACCTTCCTTCGGGATGTGATACTGATGAGATTGTCTATGGTAGCACAATGGGTATGATGGGAGGAGTTTGTAATTGTTGAGTGTATTATGCAATAGCAAGTGAGTCTCTTATTAAGTCTGAACGCTTTATGAATTTCTGTGGGATGTGCCTAGCAGTGGATTCGGCACCTTCCTTCGGGATGTGATGCTGATGAGGTTGTCTATGGTGGCACGATGGGTGTGATGGGAGGAGCTTGTGATTATTGAGGGTGTTAGGCGGTAGCAAGTGAGTGGTGTTAGATGGGCTGGGATATATAGCTTCCTAGGAACTTGGGATAAGGGATTGATTGGGGTGGGAGTATGTACATTCTAGTACCTTTTCTAGATAGGCTTAACCCAGATGGGCCCCTGTGGCTCTTATTAAGCCTTAATACTTTATTTATTTATACCGTGCCACATCTTAAATCTGAGAGGAGGTACCAATATTAAAATGTCCCGCTTAAATTTGAAAATACAGTCTCAAGATGTCACATTCGCTCATAATAAATATCCAAATTGGCTCGCCTTCGGCGCGCCAAATTGTAAAATACCTCTCATATTTTCCGGCATGACAGGCAGGCCACAATTGGAGTCAATGCAGTTTCAAGCAGTTGTTTGTTTCGTATCGCGCTACCCAGTTGATCTTAAGGCAAGGCCTACATAATATGCTTTGAAGGAAGCGGGCCAATCTTTTATGAAGGGGTTCTTCATGATTGTTGGGAGTAAGACCACAAAGCGAGGAAGCCTTACGTGAAATATGGCAAATTTAAACTTGAGCTACCCGGCCCAGCCCAGCCCGATTGCAAAGCTGATTGCAAGGGTATATATTTTTACTACTTTACTGCTACTATCCGGTGCTGAAAAACTTCAAAAGAAATGAATGTTCGCCGTATAAGTCCGAAGCAAACTTCTCATTCACTTCAATTGAGCGGAGTTGACTTAGACTCTGAAACACAAGAAGTGGTGTCTATTCCGATTCCATTCCACCTAAGGGCAACTTTTACAAGTTGGGTGGACTCCATGCCTAACTACGGCCGCCCAAAAATAGTCAGATTAGACTCCGACTCCGAATCCTGAAAATTATGCCGTATTCCGGGTTCGACTCCAGCCATAAATATACGCACGAAGTGATGTGCTATTGTTATGCAGTGGGCACATTCCACTTCTTCGCACGTCAGAAATTCCCTGAATGTATTATTCATTGCAGTGAAAGCTGAAAGCATATTTCACATAATAAAGGCATCATTCACCTTTAAGCAGTTGCTAACCATTTAGAGGACTGATTGCAGCAGGAAGGAATAATAAAGATAAAGCAACATCATAGTGTGCACAGAATAAAACATGACCCTCAATACACCAGGAGGTACTGAGTTTGAATGCAAGAACAATGACACAGGTTATATTATAGTACTCAACGTTTCGGACAGTTGCCAGCGTCAGGAGTGATGCTCTAAAAAAAAATGGATAACGGCAAAACCCGCGACAAAATACACGTGAAATACAAAAAAGTATCCTCAGTGCTGCAGACACTCACAAAAAACTCACAACAAACCACAAATAGGGAAGTACAAGCGCCTTCGGCCCTTGCTCCGCTGCGGTTAAAAACAAATTTGGCGTTGGTTTCATGTGCATCGGTCACATGGTTCGGCGGCTATTCCAGTTTTAGTGGAATTCATTTACCTGCTCCCGAATATTTATATGTACGGATTCTGTCCCGCGGAGGTGTCGTCGCCGAGAAAGCGCGCGCCGTCCCCGCTTTGGTAAGACAAATTCCGGTCTTACGGTACGGTCGCTATGCCAATTTTGGTATAACATTGGTTATATTCTCATTATTCACTCATACATCAAGCGAAGTCCCCCTCGCTCCCCCTCGACGCGGCGCATTAGCGACATATCCCCGCGGCGTAGACGCGACAAACGCGGCGCAGATGCGACTGACGCTGTGCGAACGCGACAGACGTGCTGGAACTGGTGCAGATAAGACAGACGTGGCGCTGACGCGACAGACACGGCGCAGGCTTGTCACATGCGACGGAGACGTGACTGCTGCGGCGCAGACACGGCGCAGACGGGACAACACGGCGCAGACACGGTAGACACGGCGCAGATAAGACAGATGCGGCGCAGACGCGACAGACTCGACGGATCCGTCGCAAATGCGACAGACGCGTTTGTGACAGACACGGCGCAGAAAAGACAGATGCGGCGCAGACGCGACAGACTCGACGGATCCGTCGCAAATGCGACAGACGCGCTTGTGACAGGCACGGCGCAGACGCGACAGACGCGGCGTAGACGCGACAAACGCGGCGCAGATGGGACTGACGCGGCGCGAACGCGAAAGACGCGATGGATCTGGCGCAGACGCGACAGACACGGCGCAGACGCGACAGACGCGCGCATTAGCGACAGATCCCCGCGGCGTAGACGCGACAAACGTGGCGCAGACGCGACTGACGCTGCGCGAACGCGACAGACGTGCTGGAACTGGCGCAGCTAAGACAGACGTGGCGCTGACGCGACAGACACGGCGCAGACCTGTCACATGCGACGGGGACGTGACTGTTGCGGCGCAGACACGGCGCAGACGGGACACATGCGGCGCAGACGCGACGAACGCGACACACATGAGACAGACTCGGCGCAAGCGCAAACGTAGACGCGACAAGCGCGGCGCAGATGCGACTGACGCTGCGCGAACGCGACAGACGTGCTGGAACTGGCGCAGATAAGACAGACGTGGCGCTGACGCGACAGACATGGCGCAGACTTGTCACATGCGACGTGACTGTTGTGGCGCAGACACGGCGCAGACGAGACATATGCGGCGCAGACGCGACGAACGCGACACACGTGAGACAGACTCGGCGCAAGCGCAAACGTAGACGCGACAAACGCGGCGCAGATGCGACTGACGCTGCGCGAACGCGACAGACGTGCTGGAACTGGCGCAGATAAGACAGACGTGACGCTGAAGCGACAGACACGGCGCAGACTTGTCACATGCGACGGGGATGTGACTGTTGCGGCGCAGACACGGCGCAGATGGGACATACGCGGCGCAGACGCGACGAACGCGACACGGAGGTGTAGCCACCGATAACGCGCGTGCCGCTATTGTTGTCTTGACGGCTGGAGAAATTCGTGGGAAACTGTGCTCAGCGTGGTCCATGGCTTGGAGCGCAAATAGCCGGCGAAAAATGTCGCCCGGTAATTGTTGCGGGCTTCGACGATTGCAACTAAACTACTTGCGATGTGAAAAATCCGAAGGAACCGTGGGCATCACGAAGCTTGGCGCTATCTGCGCATGCAACTTTCGTCGCAAAATGTCATCGGACAGTGGTGTGGGGACAGTGTAGAGCGGACGTTTTTTTCACGGACCGAAACATGTGCAGCCAGTGTCACGATGACAGCGCGCGCACACACTGCAGCCCACGATAGTCTATGGGAAAATGGTAGCCGGTACATTCACCCAGGTGATGCAGGTGACGGCAAGTCGCCAAGTTGAGCCGTTTCCGAGAACCAGACCCAATCGTGAAATCGCTGAAAAACGTCACTTGCGCTTTCCACACCCCCCTCGCGTGCGCGTGAGGGGTGACCCGTAAACAGCTGCCGTGGCGATGTTGGCAATTGCCGTGGCTACACTATGGTGTTTGTTTGGTGTCGATCGGTCCATTGGTTGTCGAGATATGGCGGTGTGAATCGGGTCGATCGGGAGCGCTAAAATTGGTGAAAAAAATCCCGGTTTTACGTGCTATTCCTATGGGCGGCCAACGGCCGGTCCGCTCAGGACCCCGTGACGCTCGCGGGCAGCACGTTGACCCGATCGTGACAAAATGTGGTCCCGTGGATAGCCAACATTTGGGGCCTTCACGTGGTGTCGGCCATATTTCCGTGGCTCTGTAGTGAGCCGTGCCAGGCGCCAATATGTTTCGCCGCATGCAATTTCCCAAATCACACGTTAAGCCAATGACGGGGTAGTGCCAACTTTGAGCACGTGCCACGTGCGAGGCATGCAATGGTCCAACCTACACACGACGTCAATCGACGCGTGGACAAAAGACGACAGACAGACAGACATCCAGACAAACAGACAGACAAAGTTTTTTACTCAAATAGTATAGTGTAGATTACCCACCGGCACACCATTAAGTAAAAGCAGATAACCTACTCTAAATCGTACTGGAAAAAGCTGGAACCGGAAACAAAGCCAGGCGTTCAGTATTAAATCCCTCTCTGAGGGAGAGTGAGTCAAATATATTTTAAAGCCCATATTTCCTCAGGGTACCTATGCAATCAGATAACCTACTCGTAAATGAGCCGGAAACATTGCTGGGTGTCTAGTACTAAATGCTCGCGGAGAAAGTATGAGCCGGAAATATATTTAGGCCAATATTTCCTCATGCCACCTTAACAATCAGATAACCTGGTACTAATCCCTCAGAGAGAATTTAGTACTAAACGCCTGGCTTTGTTTCCGGTTACAGCTTGTTTCCAGTGTGATTTAGAGTAGGCTATCTGTTTTGATTTAGAGTAGGTTATCTGTTTTGATTTAGAGGTGTGCCGGTGGATAATGTTTTACTATTTGTGGTTCGTTGTGAGTTTTTGTGATTGTCTGTAGCACTGAGGAGGCTTTTCTATATTCCACGTGTATGTTGTCACGGGTTTTGCCGTTGTAATTTTTTTTTAAGCATCACTCCTGACCAAGATTATATAAACAAGATAGAATATTCCGCTCCAAAAAGGGGTGTGGGACATTAGTGCCCAAAAAGCACTGGGTGACATCATCCGGCTTGCATATGTGCTGACTATCCGAGGTTGCGATTCAGCATAGTCTGTGGTTGCCATTATGGAGCATTGTTATGGTAATAGGTGAAGTCCTAAATAAAATAGATAAAGTCCCAGCAGACGTTCGGAATGCAAATACAAAAAGAAAGGAATGCGTTGATATCGCCGGATTTTGCGCAATTTGCGAGACTTTTAACTGTAATAATCACATCCGCCACCGCTCCGCACTGTCATGTCAGCCAGGCTGCGAGTTTGTTTACATCGTTGAGATCGGTTGCTATAGTTCTACACACTGCACGCCGTCTGACGTCACAAGTATTGGCCAATGTGCCCCACTTTTGCTTGTGTTATACAGCCGGAATTCACCCCCCCCCCTGCTCCTGACGCTGGCCACTGGCCGAAACGTTGAATACTATAATATAACATGTGTCATTGTTCTTGCATTCAAACTCAGTACCTCCTGATATATTGAAGGTCGTGTTTTATTCTGTGCACACTATGTCTAAAACCCAGGAACATCTTAGAGACATTCTTCGCCGTATTAAAACCATCTCGATCATCCAAACTGCTGCGCAGTGCGGATGCGACCGAACTAGGTCTCAAAATTGCTGAGTTAACTTGAATTTCATGTTGGTTAGCAAGCTGTAAAACAACTGACGGAATTAAATTACTATATCAAATAACCAACCCTGACAGTGGCTGACACTTTCAATAGCAGGTCGATGCTCATGTGCCTTGCATATAGTGCCATGTATTTGAAGAGGTATTGCAATGATGTTTTTTATTCGAAAGTTGAAGACCTATAATTATTGTTCAAATCAGGTATTTTGTTCCCAGTCAACCCCATCACGACTCTGGCTACGATTGGCGACTCAACTACTCCTACTCCGACTCCAACAATTTTTCAAGTGAGTCGACTTCACCATAAAGCCGCCAAATTTTGGCTGATTTCTGAGTCAATTCATACTCCGATCGGAATCAAGAACAAGCCTAGTAAAAAATTACATGATGTGCTTTTTAAATGTGCATCGAAATCACCTGTTGACTTTAACGTCGTAAACAAACTTTGCAGAGATGTTGCGGCGAGTACATGACTGAGGAATTAATGGTACCACCGATAGCTCGTACTTGTACATGCGCCACTTTAAGTATTAGCTCATTAGATCCAATTGGCCCAAATAATGCAATAGACGTTATGATTCGGGGTATAAGTTCGCGCGCCAGTCATGTTATATATAAAGCTGCGCTACTTTAGTTATGTCTGCTGAAGTGTTAAAAAAAAATGCCGAAAAATAACGCAACTTTGGATGGAGGTGCATGATTTAAGTGGCCAAATCCAAGAAGGGTAAGCATTTATGATAAGTGTTCTGACGTGATGTTTTACGTTCCGCGTCAAATTATCTGACACAGTGGCCATGCTCCTTATCGGGAAAAAAGTACGCCTCCCGTAGCTATCGGACCTGCGTGATATGCTGAACCTGGAACCCAGTGCGCCTGGCAGTCGCTATATCACAACAGGACCGGCGTTCTGTATCCACCAGAGCACGCATGCCGCTCGAAGGCATCAACTTCGAAGGCCGAAGGCCGCTCCATAAAGTACATTATATATGGTCTTGAAATATTTATACATTGCTGAAAACGGAAAATTGGTTTCCGACCATTCCGCACTCCACACCTGCGTAAGAAGTTGCGCCTCCTTCCCCCGTCAAAAGGTGGGATCTGGATGCACCGTAGTTGGGATGAAGGAATACTTGCGAAAAGAATGGAAAGTATCATCAAGTGTGTGGACGTCATGGGTGCAGAATGAAGTGGATATAATCTGTATATCACGTTTTGGCGTAGATTAGGTCATATGACCGACCCTCCAATACATTTTGAGAATAAATTGAGGTGCCCCCCCCCCCCCCCCCCCCCACACCTCTTAACTGAGGGGTCGTTCCGCTGCCACTGGCAGCGGCTCTTCTTGGTTGCACTCTGTGGATACAATTAACTAGTTAATGACCAAATTTGTCAATTAGCTTTCCCGGGAATGCTGAAAATGAACCCCTCTAATCTTTATAATGCTTGCCTGAGCTGTTTTTAAAGATGTCCAGGGTACTGCTACTTACAATGGAGTTTGATAGCTGATTCAAATGTTCAACTACCCTGTTGGTGGAGAGTGACTGTCTTGACCTTGTCCTGCTATGGTTAACTTTAAGTTTAAATTGATGACCTCTAATTGCATACTTTCTATTTGTTATTAATGTTGTTCATCTCCGTATTATTATACAAAGAAAGCTAATGGTAGCCTGCATTCAAACAATCTCTGGCTTCATATATTACCTTGATGTATATATATATATATATATATATATATATATATATATATATATATATATATATATATGTCCGGAACGGGCATGCGCCCCATTATGAACATAAAAGGGCCCGGGCTGGGCACAGGCTCAATATCCACGGGTCGGTCTTGTCCTGGTTATTGTTTTGATGAGCCCGTAGCACTGATGCCAACTGGGCATTAGGGTGTAGTAGGCCAAAGTCGGAAGGGTTGAATCCCATCAGGAGGGGCTGCGTCCCTCCTGAGATGAGATTTAAAGCACATGTAGTAGGTAAAATTAAGGATAATCTAACAAAGGTTCTAAACTTTAACAGGGCAGACTTTGACAGCATAAGAGTGACTTTAGGTGATATTAGATGGGAATACAAATTCTGCAATTGGAATGCCTGCGAAATGTGGGAAAAATTCAAGTCTTACTTAAGGGAAGCTCAGATGAGACATGTGCCCCAAAAGCAAAGGCACAAAATAAAAGTAGGAAAGCCGGCATGGCTTACACCAGATTTGAAAAAGAGCAATTAAGGCTAAGAAGGATGCATTTAGAATGTTGAAGGAAGCTTCAACTATCATAAATCTAAGGAGGTATCAAAAAGCTAGAGATGCTGTGAAGCAGAAAACCAGAGCAGAAAAGCGAGCAAAAGAATTGGACTTGGCTAGAAACTGTAATGGAGATAGCAAAAAGTTCTTTAATTTTTACAAGCTGAGTAAAGTTTCTAGCACAGTGGGTCCACTGGAGGTGAACGACACTATATTGAGTGAGGATGTTGAGATGGTTGAGGAGCTGAGCGAACAGCTTAAATCAGTATTTACAGTGGAAGATATGACCAATCTGCCAGCCGTAGATCATGGGTCAGTGACAGGGGATAGGATAAGTGATGTTGACTTGATTGATAGTGATGTTGTTCTCAATCATATCAGGAAAATAAAGTCAAACAAGGCAGCAGGACCCGCTGAAATGTATGCTAGGTACTGCGTGAAGCTGAAAAGGAACTGGCAATTCCACTTAGTGTAATATTTTGTAGATCAGTTTCACAAAATGAAATTCCAGAAGATTGGAAAATGGCAAATGCAGTTCCAATTTTCCAGGAAGGCGAAAGAGGGAAAGTTGAGAACTATAGACCGGTAAGTCCCACATCCCTAGGCTGCAAGATACTTGAATCAATTATCAAGGATAGAATAGTTAGTTTTCTGGAGGGAAACCGATTGATTCAAGATTATCAGCATGGGTTTAGAAAAGGTCGATCATGTCTCACAAATCTCTTGGACTTCTTTAATTTTGCTACAGACCAGTTTGATCGATGACATCAGGTTGATGTAGCACAGTAGCGCAACCAGGGGGGGGGGCAAGGGGCCATGGCCCCCCCGAAATTTTTTGGGGCCCGGTCCGAGCCAGGGGCCCGCGAAGCGGGCCCCTGGCTCGGAGTGGGCCACCCTACTCAGAGCCCTGGCTAGGGGCCCGCGAAGCGGATCTGTGGCTCGAATCAGGGGCCCTTTGAACCAACTGAAAATCTGGGGGCCCGTTTTAACCAGGGCCCGCCTCGAACCGGGGCCCATTTTGATTCAGGGGCCCGCATTGAACCAATAGCCCGCTTAGAACCAGGGGCCCGCTTCAACCTGGGGCCCTGTCTTGAACCAGGGGCTCTCTGGAACCAGGGGCCCGCTTCGAACCGGGCCCACTTTGATCCAGGGGCCCCCATTGAACCAATAGCCCGCTTAGAACCACGGGCCCGCTTTTACCTGGGGCCCGCCTCGTTTTAGTTTTTACAAACATAGGGTTTTACAAACATAGGGTTTTACAAACATAGGGGCCCGCTGAAAAGTAAGTGCATGTTTTCCGCAGACTTTTTTAAAACATGAGGGGGGCCCGCTTGCGAGGGGGCCCGCTCTCCAACCCTGCCCCCCCCCCCGAACTGAAATCCTGGTTGCGCCACTGATGTAGCATGTCTGGATTTCAGTAAGGCCTTTGATAAGGTGCCCCATAAACGGTTAATGATGCACTTTCCGGTCCATGGTATTGCAGGTAGCCTTCTAAAATGGATAGAGTTATGGCTTTCAGACAGGCAGCAGAGAGTGATGCTAAATGGTACAAAGTCATGATGGCAAGACGTCCTAAGTGGAGTCCCCCAGGGGTCAGTACTGGGACCACTATTGTTCATTATATTTGTAAATAACATAGAAAGTGGCCTAAGCAGTATGGTTTTGAAATTTGCCTATGATTTGAAGGTCTTTAGGGCAATCACAGGGCAAAATGAGGGCCTCACTACAGAGGGACTTGGATGAGCTGGTGAAGTGGTCTGAAAAGTGACAAATGAAATTTAACTTTGAAAAGTGTAAAATCATACATGTAGGTAGACAGCATATCAGGGATCCATACTTGATGGGTGGCCAAGTACTAGCTGTGACTCAACAGGAGAAGGATTTAGGTGTTATTTTGCGCACAAAATTGGAGGCATCAGAGCAGACTAAAGAAGCTAGGAAAAGAGCACTAAGAAAGCTTGGGGAAATAAATAGGAATGTATCGTACACAAGTGAAGAAATCATCAGGAAGCTTTACTGTGCCTATGTCAGGCAGCATTTGGAATACTGTGTTCAAGCTTGGTCCCCTAGCTATGAAAAAGATTGTTGGCTTTTAGAGAGTGCAAAAGAGGGCTACAAAAATGGTTAGTGGTACTAGCGCCTTCGGCCCTTGCTCCGCTGCGGTAAGACAAAACATTTGGCGTTGGGTTCATGTGAATCGGTCACATGGTTCGGCGGCTATGCCCATTTTAGTGGAATTCATTTCCCTGCTCCCGAATATTTATATTTACAGAATCTGTCCCGCGGAGGTGTCACCACCGAGAAAGCGCGCTCCCCATCGTTTTATCAACGGCTGGCGAAATTCGTGGGAACGGGTGGTCAGGCTGGCTCCCAGCTTGAAGCGCAAATTGCCGGCGAAAAATGTCGTCTGGTAAGGGTTGCGGGCATCGACGATTGCAACCAAATTATTTGAGATGGGGAAAATCCGAAGGAACCGTGGGCATCACAAAGCTTGGGGCTATCTGCTCATGCAACTTTCTCCCCGAAATGTCATCGGGCAGTGGTGTGGGGACAGTGTAAAGCGGAGTCTTTTTCACGAACCGCAACACGTGCAGCCCGTGTGACGATGACGGCGCGCGTGCACACTGCAGCCCAGGATAGTCTATAGGAAGCATCTCGCGCGAATTGATCGACCTGCCATCTGTTAACAAGAGGTAAACCAGAGGTTTCTACGTCTGCCGGTTTGCCGCGCCGCCAAATGCGATAAGGTCGAAAATGATGTCACGTAGCATATTTTCGCGGAAACGGTGTGGACATTGTGACCTGTGGACGTTATGAGCTGTGGACATTATGAACTTGTGGGCATTATGAACTGTGGACATTACGAGCTGTGGAAGTTGTGAGCTGTGGATATTATGAGCTGTGGACAATATGAGCTGTGGACATTATGAGCTGTGGGCGTTATGAACTGCGATAATGATGAACGTGTGGACATTATGAGCTCGAGCTCGTGGACATTATGAGCTGTGGAAAGTATGACTTGTGGATATTATGAACTCGTTGATATTTTGAACTCTTGGACATTATGAACTTGTGGACGTTATGAGCTTGTGGTACTTACGAGCTGTGGACACTGAGCTGTGGACATTGTGACCTGTGGACAGTGCGAGCTGTGTACATTATGAACTGTGGACATTGTGAGCTGTGGAAGTTATGAACATGAGGACATTGTGACCTGTGGACACTATGAGCTGTGGACATTATGAATTTGTGGACACTGAGCTGTGGACACTGTGACCTGTGGACATTATGAATGCCCCCGAAAAATCAGGCGGGGATTCAGACTTCAAAGAAAATTAAGAAGAGATCCACAAATATCGCGTTGAGCCAAGAAAACTGGCGTTGGGTCCCCGGAACCACGCGTATGGGCGCGATAAGTCGCGCTGGGACCCAAAAAAATCGCACCGAAGCCACAAAATCGTATTTGGGCCCCACAAATGTGCGTCAGAAGCCCAAAATAAACACAGCGGAACCCTAAGAGCACAACGGGGCCGAAAATGCAACTGGCCCTCCAAAGCGCAGTCTCGCAAAAAGCTACAGGGCCTTAAAACATGCGTTGCAGCCCAAAATAAACATGCCGGGAGCTCTAAAGGAAATACACCGGAAGTTCTCATGTATAGTGGGGTTTGGCAATGGGAATTTTGAAGCTGACTACTATGCATGTCAGGAGAGAATTTAACTTTACTAGACGATGAGGTATGCTGTTAGCGAGGAGTATGACTGCGCCATATTTCCGAAGTGGACCGTTTACGCTATCGACATGCCAAGTGCAACCTGGAATTCTGTTCCAAATAGATCTCGAAAGTGAGTTTCTTGGAACACGGCTAGTAATGATTTTTGTTGCAGCAATTCTGATTCAAATTATATGAACTTGCCTGGAAAGCCACCAGTATTCCACTGTAGAAAAATACCCATTGCCGAACGCGTTTGGTGTCTGCTGGTGCTCCTACACTGGAGTGATGTCGGTGTCGTGTTGGGGGGAAAGTTTGATCCGGTGGACGGAAAGGGGGGTGCCTGGTGACGCAGACAGAGGTGGAAGCCTATATTTGGACGCACGTGTTCTGGGGGTGATGGGGGAGGCGTAGCGTCGGGGCGTTTGAGAGGCGCGATCGGTTCGGACGGGATGCCGTGGTCTGGGATTGTGGGTTGGGGCTGGGCGGGCTTGACAGGTGTGGTGGGCATTGGACGATGATTTAGGATGAAAAAAGAAGAGCATTGGGTTCTTTTACGACGTATTCAACCGCTAGGTCATATAGCATCTCCAACCTCTCACGCCGATTGGTCGCGGGTGGACTCGGTAAACGCCGTCGGCTGAGAAATTCGAACCCACTATCTTGCGATCAAGAGCCCGACGCTCCACCAACTGAGCTACCGCGGCCTCCGAATTTGAGATGGGTTCGGATGGTTACGCAGGTGGTGTGAAGGTCGGTCCGGCAGGAGACGGTGGCCATGGGCTTGTGGGAGGTATGTGTGTAGGCTGTGGTGGTCTTGGGGCTAGGCCTTGGTTTGGGCCGACCGGATGGTGGGGCAGGGGCCGAGGGCACGGGGAAAGGTGTGGTGGGAAGGCGTCAGGTTGGCGGGGAGGGCCCTGGCAGGTTGGAGGCGGTTTGGCGAAGAGGTACCACCAGGTCCTCTTCCGTGAAGGATGGGCGAAGAGGTACACCGGTATCCCCATCCGTGAAGGATGGGGATACCGGTGGGGGAGGGGATGAAGACCAGACCTGGGTCTGAGGGGCGGTGGGGGTGGTATAAGGCCGGGTTTGGGGCGGGGTGGATGTGGGAGGAGGCCGTGCTCGATGTGAGGTGGTGGTGGGCGTAGGCCGGATCTGAAGTGAGGTGGATGGGGGAGGAAGCCGGGTCCAATGAGGGGTGGGTGTGAGAGGAGACCGGGTCCGCGGTGGGGTGGGTGTGGGAGACCCGGCCTGTGGGAGAAGGCCGGGTCCGCGGTGGGGTGGGGGGGGATCTGCGAGGCCAGGTCTGCGGTGGAGGAGATGTGGGAGGAGGCCGGGTTCGCGGTGGGTGATGTGGGAAGGAGTGGTGAGCGGTGGAGTCGAGGGTTGGTGGAATGGTGGAATCGAAGATCGGTGGGGCGGTGGAGTCGAGGATCGGTGGGACAGTGGAGTCGAGGGTCGTTGGGGCGGTGGAGTCGAGGATCGGTGAGGAGTTGAGGAGGGAGATGTGCCGGACTCCGGGAGCCGGCGGCTGGTGGGATGGTAGGGCGGGTGGGAGCTGGTGCTGGAATGGGTGTGGGTCTAGGTGTAGAGGAGAGCGCCGCTGCGTAACTGCGCCCGGTGGGAGGATGTGACTGTGGAGGCGGAGATGGCAGTGGTGGAAGAGATGATGTTGCGTAGATGCTGTCGTGCTGTTGTGTATGTCACTCTGTGAGCTGTCGCATGTCGACATACCTCCCTCTCGTATGCCCACGGGATGCGGCCCACCGCAGGCTGCACATCTCCTTGTGTGCAGTCAGATGCCATGTGGTGACCGGCACACCGGCTGCATCGTGGTTCTGGCGATGCGCAAGCGCGTTCGCCATTGCTATACCGAAGACAGCGTGGTTAGTTATTAGGGTTTAGGGCGCATCAACTGCATTGGTTATACAGCGCTCATCAACGAAGACAGCGGCGGCACCATAATGGTAGAGGCACGTATAGACGTACCTCGTATGGCTTGCCATGTATGTGTTCTGATGGTAGCTACAATGAGTTAAATGAGAGAACTAAGATGCTGTGTGCTGATCGTGCCTCCCGCCTAATGTCTATCTTGGCCATGGCGTCGAGGAGGGCTGTGGCGTCAAGCAGTGTAGCAATGCTGTCGAGTGGTACGTTATCCAGCTCTGGGGAGCAAACATAGCCCCAGCTGTCGTTCAGTGTGTGATATAGTGTGAAGGAGCAGCGGCTGTTGTTGAAAGTGTGTGTCCAGTAGTGTTTGTGTCAGCGCTGCTCTGCGTCCGAACTATGATGTGAGTTGTGTGCCTGTTGGCGAAGTGTGGTGAACTGAGAATGTGGTGGAGTGTCTGTGCAAGAGTGAAAGACGACTCTCGTGTGATGTGCTCTGGGTCGGTGCAGGTACTTACTAGGTACTTTTGTGGTGTGTGCGATAGGCGCCGGTGTGTGTGTCATGGTGTGTCAGGGTCGGGCCCGCCCCAGCCGCAAGGTGTCCCTCCTTTCTGAAAAATATTCGGATTTGTTTCACCCGTGGACCGAGCTTTCACCATGTGGTCCCTGCCCCGGCCGCAATGGCCAGGGCAGTGGACTCGTCACCGTTAGGTTTCCTCCGGAGGGTAAAGGTTAGCTGGGAGACAGAGATAAGTTGGGGGATTTGGTGTTTGAGGTTTTTGTTCTAAAGTCGCGGGACTGCTCGTCTAGGGTGCCGGGGAATTTTCAGGGCGCATCGACTGCAGTGGTCATGCAGCTCGTCTTGGGTGCCTGGAGCTCTTGGTTCTTGCCGTCTTCGAGTCTTCGCTGCTTCTGTCGCTACATGTTTCTCTTCTTTGCCAAACCTTGACCTTCCTGGATTTCCTCCTACTTGCTGCTTGGCCTGTTATTGTGTCTATCAATTACCCTAAACCACATGTGTGTGGCTCGACTGGCATGACACGAAGTTGTTCCGGTTTGGTTCGGCGGTGGCGTAGTGGTATTGTATGGCTTCATCTGAGCTGGGTACAATATCCAAGAAACCAATGTTGGTTACAACATTCGAATATTGAGTTCATTAGCGCAATGATGATGATGATTATTGGGGTTTTAGGGTGCGGCAACCCCCGTGGGTTATATTGCACCCATAACAAGCTTGCTTAATCACACATCGGATTGTCACATAGAAGAGCGCTTAATAGAACATATCTGGGGAAGCAAATTATAAGCTAGGAAGGTGTGTATATTACTTAAAATCCTATCTCTGCAAGGAAGCACAAAACTGCTCTGTTTTGTATCAATCAGGAATCATTTCCCAACAAGTCGTCCAACTTCAGAGTATTAGCATCATATCCGAAGTGACGCCTACGTTCTTCCGTATATGCTGCGCACGCCACCAGCACATGGTGCACAGTCAGCGCGGCATTACACCTCACAAATTTCGCAAGGGACTGCAAGACATACATCAGGCGGACACCGACATCCAGCATGTACGCAATTTCAACCTCTTATACACCTTCCCATTCTGAGTTGAGCGCGCTGATCTTGGAACTGTTGTGAACCTCAGTCGAAAACTCCTGGATATAAACGTTCAGGAATTTGATATGAATCGGTATCATAATCTATAGCTTTCAATTAATCAATCAACCAACCAAGTGTAAAACTGCGCGCAGCAGCGCGACGAAATTCAGAATGCCTTTTTCCCACATCAATTTGACATGTGTGAACATTTTTTAGGCCATGTCATCCACGGTCACCGAGTAAGTCAAGGTCAAGTGAGGTCACCAAAATAGTTCAACCAGTAGTCATGTTTAATGGATTTTATTATTTTGGTTATTTGGACGAAACTTTCCGCGTTTGCTTATCTTTAGGGACGCAGTAAAAAGCACCCGAGGGATTTTTGCGTTTTAATGGTATATTTATCTTGCATGTTTGCCCATTAGGGCCAAAATAGAAGATTCTGGCTCAAGTAAACACTTTTTATGAGACTGTTAACTTAAAACGTTTCTCGGTGCGCTCTGCCAATTGGAAAATAATACAATTAAAACACAAAAACTCAAGGTTGTAAAATAAAAAAGAAACTTCAATGTTTGGGTGGGCAAACATTTTTGGACCAACGTCGAGTTTGCATTCCTTTTCTGATTCGAAATATGCTTAAAAAATATAACCCAAAATGAACTCCCCGGATCCAAGAACATGACGTCAGGCTTTATCTCGTAAACCCCCTAGTGCCGTCACTTTTTGAGGAGAGACCATTTTGCGGGTGATTTTGGGCCCTACTCGCCGAGCGCTTTCTGATGACACCTCTTTCGTTATCGTGCGACGCTTAGTTTGGAGATTAGAGAGGTCATGGTGTGAGGATCTGGCCGGAAAAAAGTTTGTTAAATTTTTTTTTCACTCGGTATGACAATACTGGAACATTTTAGAAGTAATCAGTTAGTTCCAAATCGCATGATCCCTGGGATAGGAAATGCCGACCTTTTAGGCCATCCACATCATTTGGCAACTGACGGATGAACAGATGAAATACCAGATAAGCCGGTGTATGCTGGAAAGTTGGGAAAGATGAGGAAGCAAACCAGAAATGTCACATGGTTGAATGGATCTTCAACGAATAAATAATCAATGATAATAGACTGCCAAAAAACCCCTTTGATTTTGTTGTGGAGGATAGTTAGTTAGTTATTTGGGCTTTAGGGCGTTTCGACCAGTTTTTTTTCCATTGTGGAGGCAAGTTAGTTACAAATAGCCATACGCTATATGTAATGTATTCCTCATCGAGAGTGCGCCATGATCACAACATCAAAAGCTGACAAGCTGCCGCCACTACCTCCTGCGCCAGATGACTAGAA
>JAOTOM010004963.1:547500-640779 GCA_034440615.1 Ashinkailepas kermadecensis
TAGCAGTTTGTAGCACAGTTATTATTCTCCCTATCCCGAATATAGCTCTTAAGCTATGAACCTCAAAACAAATGATAAAGGTACAGTCATAAGTAACTACACCATTCGCTCGAATTTGAGTCTGAAAGACATCAAAAGCATTTTAAATGTCACTAATTCCGTGGGAAATTTCGACATCCTACTGTGCTCTTTTCGACATCGCACACCTGACGAAAAACCATTATTTTAACCCTGCATCATCCAGACAGGCAGTGTTACGACACAGAGACAGGCAGCGTCCAATCATACAGACCGACAGTATCCCGTCACCCAGACAGACAGTGCCCTATCACACAGATAAGCAGTGTCCCATCATACAGACCGACAGTGTCCCGTCACCCAGACAGGCAGTGTCCCATCATCCAGACAGGCAGTGTCCCATCATACAGACCGACAGTGTCTCGTCACCCAGACAGGCAGTGTCCCATCATACAGACCGACAGTGTCTCGTCACCCAGACAGGCAGTGTCACGTCCCACAGACAGACAGTGTCTCATCACACAGACAGGCAATGTCCCGTCACACAGACAGGCAGTGTCACGTCACCCAGACAGACAGTGTCTCGTCACAGAGACAGGCAGTGTCCCATCACACAGACAGGCAGTGTCTCGTCACCCAGACAGGCAGTGTCACGTCCTACATACAGGCAGTGTCACGTCCCACAGACAGGCAGTGTGACGTCCCACAGACAGGCAGTGTCACGTCCCACAGATAGGTAGTGTCACGTCCCACAGACAGGCAGTGTCACGTCGCACAGACAGGCAGTGTCGCGTCCCACAGATAGGCAGTGTCACGTCCCACAGACAGGCAGTGTCACGTCCCACAGACAGGTAGTGTCTCATCACCCAGACAGGCAGTGTCACGTCCCACAGACAGGCAGTGTCACGTCCCACAGACAGGCAGTGTCACGTCCCACAGACAGGCAGTGTCTCATCACCCAGACAGGCAGTGTCACGTCCCACAGACAGGCAGTGTCTCATCACCCAGACAGGCAGTGTCCGTCCAACAGACAGGCAGTGTCACATTCCACAGACAGGCAGTGTCACGTCCCACAGACAGACAGTGTCTCATCACCCAGACAGGCAGTGTCACGTCCCACAGACAGGCAGTGTCACGTCCCACAGACAGGCAGTGTCACGTCCCACAGACAGGCAGTGTCTCATCACCCAGACAGGCAGTGTCACGTCCCACAGACAGGCAGTGTCTCATCACCCAGACAGGCAGTGTCACGTCCCACAGACAGGCAGTGTCACATTCCACAGACAGGCAGTGTCACGTCCCACAGACAGACAGTGTCTCATCACCCAGACAGGCAGTGTCACGTCCCACAGACAGACAGTGTCACGTCCCACAGACAGACAGTGTCTCATCACCCAGACCGGCAGTGTCACGTCCCACAGACAGGCAGTGTCACGTCCCACAGACAGGCAGTGTCACGTCCCACAGACAGGCAGTGTCTCGTCACCCAGACAGGTAGTGTCTCGTCCCACAGACAGGCAGTATCACGTCCCACAGACAGGCAGTGTCTCATCACCCAGACAGGCAGTGTCACGTCCCACAGACAGGCAGCGTCACGTCCCACAGACAGGCAGTGTCACGTCCCACAGACAGGCAGTGTCTCATCACCCAGACAGGCAGTGTCACGTCCCACAGACAGGCAGTGTCACATCCCACAGACAGGCAGTGTCACGTCCCACAGACAGACAGTGTCTCATCACCCAGACAGGCAGTGTCACGTCCCACAGACAGACAGTGGCTCATCACCCAGACAGGCAGTGTCACGTCCCACAGACAGGCAGTGTCACGTCCCACAGACAGGCAGTGCCTCGTCACCCAGACAGGCAGTGTTACGTCCCACAGACAGGCAGTGTCACGTCCCACAGACAGGCAGTGTCACGTCCCACAGACAGGCAGTATCACGTCCCACAGACAGGCAGTGTCTCATCACCCAGACAGGCAGTGTCACGTCCCACAGACAGGCAGTGTCACGTCCCACAGACAGGCAGTGTCACGTCCCACAGACAGGCAGTGTCACGTCCCACAGACAGGCAGTGTCACGTCCCACAGACAGGCAGTGTCACGTCCCACAGACAGGCAGTGTCACGTCCCACAGACAGGCAGTATCACGTCCCACAGACAGGCAGTGTCTCATCACCCAGACAGGCAGTGTCACGTCCCACAGACAGGCAGTGTCACGTCCCACAGACAGGCAGTGTCACGTCCCACAGACAGGCAGTGTCTCATCACCCAGACAGGCAGTGTCACGTCCCACAGACAGGCAGTGTCACGTCCCACAGACAGGCAGTGTCACGTCCCACAGACAGGCAGTGTCTCGTCACCCAGACAGGCAGTGTCACGTCCCACAGACAGGCAGTGTCACGTCCCACATACAGGCAGTGTCACGTCCCACAGACAGGCAGTGTCACGTCCCACAGACAGGCAGTGTCACGTCCCACAGACAGGCAGTGTCACGTCCCACATACAGGCAGTGTCACGTCCCACAGACAGGCAGTGTCACGTCCCACAGACAGGCAGTATCACGTCCCACAGACAGGCAGTGTCTCATCACCCAGACAGGCAGTGTCACGTCCCACAGACAGGCAGTGTCACGTCCCACAGACAGGCAGTGTCACGTCCCACAGACAGGCAGTGTCTCATCACCCAGACAGGCAGTGTCACGTCCCACAGACAGGCAGTGTCACGTCCCACAGACAGGCAGTGTCACGTCCCACAGACAGGCAGTGTCTCGTCACCCAGACAGGCAGTGTCACGTCCCACAGACAGGCAGTGTCACGTCCCACATACAGGCAGTGTCACGTCCCACAGACAGGCAGTGTCACGTCCCACAGACAGGCAGTGTCACGTCCCACAGACAGGCAGTGTCACGTCCCACAGACAGGCAGTGTCACGTCCCACAGACAGGCAGTGTCACGTCCCACAGACAGGCAGTATCACGTCCCCCAGACAGGCAGTGTCTCATCACCCAGACAGGCAGTGTCACGTCCCACAGACAGGCAGTGTCGTCCCACAGACAGGCAGTGTCGTCCCACAGACAGGCAGTGTCACGTCCCACAGACAGGCAGTGTCACGTCCCACAGACAGGCAGTGTCACGTCCCACAGACAGGCAGTGTCACGTCCCACAGACAGGCAGTATCACGTCCCACAGACAGGCAGTGTCTCATCACCCAGACAGGCAGTGTCACGTCCCACAGACAGGCAGTGTCACGTCCCACAGACAGGCAGTGTCACGTCCCACAGACAGGCAGTGTCTCATCACCCAGACAGGCAGTGTCACGTCCCACAGACAGGCAGTGTCACGTCCCACAGACAGGCAGTGTCACGTCCCACAGACAGGCAGTGTCTCGTCACCCAGACAGGCAGTGTCACGTCCCACAGACAGGCAGTGTCACGTCCCACATACAGGCAGTGTCTCATCACCCAGACAGGCAGTGTCACGTCCCACAGACAGGCAGTGTCACGTCCCACAGACAGACAGTGTCTCGTCACCCAGACAGGCAGTGTCACGTCCCACAGACAGGCAGTGTCCCGTCACAACAGACAGGCAGTGTCACGTCCCACAGACAGGCAGTGTCACGTCCCACAGACAGGCAGTGTCACGTCCCACAGACAGGTAGTGTCTCATCACCCAGACAGGCAGTGTCTCATCACCCAGACAGGCAGCGTCGACAGGGCGTCTCCACAGATAGGCAGTGTCACGTCCCACAGACAGGCAGTGTCTCGTCACCCATACAGGCAGTGTCACGTCCCACAGACAGGCAGTATCACGTCCCACAGACAGGCAGTGTCACGTCCAACAGACAGGCAGTGTTCTCGTCCCACCCAGACAGGCAGTGTCACGTCCCACAGACAGGCAGTGTCACGTCCCACAGACAGGCAGTGTCTCATCACCCAGACAGGCAGTGTCTCGTCCCAAAGGCAGTATCACGTCCCACAGACAGACAGTGGCTCATCACCCAGACAGGCAGTGTCACATCCCACAGACAGGCAGTGTCACGTCCCACAGACAGGCAGTGTCTCATCACCCAGACAGGCAGTGTCACGTCCCACAGACAGGCAGTGTCACGTCCCACAGACAGGCAGTGTCTCATCACCCAGACAGGCAGTGTCACGTCCCACAGACAGGCAGTGTCACATCCCACAGACAGGCAGTGTCACGTCCCACAGACAGACAGTGTCTCATCACCCAGACAGGCAGTGGCACGTCCCACAGACAGACAGTGGCTCATCACCCAGACAGGCAGTGTCACATCCCACAGACAGGCAGTGTCACGTCCCACAGACAGGCAGTGTCTCGTCACCCAGACAGGCAGTGTTACGTCCCACAGACAGGCAGTGTCATCCCACAGACAGGCAGTGTCACGTCCCACAGACAGGCAGTGTCTCATCACCCAGACAGGCAGTGTCACGTCCCACAGACAGGCAGTGTCACGTCCCACAGACAGACAGTGTCTCGTCACCCAGACAGGCAGTGTCACGTCCCACAGACAGGCAGTGTCCCGTCACAACAGACAGGCAGTGTCACGTCCCACAGACAGGCAGTGTGACGTCACCACAGACAGGCAGTGTCACGTCCCACAGACAGGCAGTGTCACGTCCCACAGACAGGCAGTGTCACGTCCCACAGACAGGTAGTGTCTCATCACCCAGACAGGCAGTGTCTCATCACCCAGACAGGCAGCGTCACGTCCCACAGACAGGCAGCGTCACGTCCCACAGATAGGCAGTGTCACGTCCCACAGACAGGCAGTGTCTCGTCCCACAGACAGGCAGTGTCACGTCCAACAGACAGGCAGTGTCTCGTCACCCAGACAGGCAGTGTCACGTCCCACAGACAGGCAGTGTCACGTCCAACAGACAGGCAGTGTCTCGTCCCACAGACAGACAGTGTCTCATCACCCAGACAGGCAGTGTCACGTCCCACAGACAGGCAGTGTCTCATCACCCAGACAGGCAGTGTCACGTCCCACAGACAGGCAGTGTCACATTCCACAGACAGGCAGTGTCACGTCCCACAGACAGGCAGTGCCTCGTCACCCAGACAGGCAGTGTCACGTCCAACAGACAGGCAGTGTCACGTCCAACAGACAGGCAGTGTCTCGTCCCACAGACAGGCAGTGTCACGTCCAACAGACAGGCAGTGTCACGTCCAACAGACAGGCAGTGTCTCGTCACCCAGACAGGCAGTGTCACGTCCCACAGACAGGCAGTGTCACGTCCAACAGACAGGCAGTGTCTCGTCCCACAGACAGGCAGTGTCACGTCCCAACAGACAGGCAGTGTCACGTCCCCAACAGACAGGCAGCGTCACGTCCCACAGAAGTCAACGTCCCACAGACAGGCAGTGTCACGTCCCACAGACAGGCAGTGTCACGTCCCACAGACAGGCAGTGTCACGTCCCACAGACAGGCAGTGTCACGTCCCACAGACAGGCAGTGTCCCGTCACAACAGGCAGACAGTTCCATCACACACATTGACTGTATCACACCACACACACAGGCAGTGTCTCGTCCCACAGACAGGCAGTGTCTCGTCACAACAGGCAGACAGTTCCATCACACACATTGACTGTATCACACCACACAGACAGGCAGCGTCACGTCCCACAGACAGGCAGTGTCTCGTCACAACAGGCAGACAGTTCCATCACACACATAGACTGTATCACACCACACAAACAGGCAGTGTCACGTCCCACAGACAGGCAGTGTCTCGTCACAACAGGCAGACAGTTCCATCACACACATAGACTGTATCACACCACACAGACAGGCAGCGTCACGTCCCACAGACAGGCAGTGTCTCGTCACAACAGGCAGACAGTTCCATCACACACAGACTGTATCACACCACACAGACAGGCAGTGTCACGTCCCACAGACAGGCAGTGTCTCGTCACAACAGGCAGACAGTTCCATCACACACAGACTGTATCACACCACACAAACAGGCAGTGTCCTGTCACACAAATAGGCTGTCACATCACCCATACAGGCAGTGCTACGTCATACGGACCGTTACACAGACAGGTAGCGTCCCGTCACAACAGGCATACACACAGCTTCATCACACATATAGACTGTATAACGTCACACAAACCGACAGTGTCCGGTGTTAGCGTAGACAGACAGACAGACAGTCCTGTCACAAAGGGAAGTGGACACCGTCAAGTTACTTGACCCCAGCTACCAATCACGCTAAAAGGAATTCAACTTAAATTTCGCGAATAAGCAAAATTAGGATGAACGGAGCTCAAAGCCAGTCCAGCTCAACTACCACCATGACAATCATTCCACCGAAACGAGTCTTCATCCGATAAAAGCATAATTGATGATCATGGTCGATGGGGCGATGACCCTCAAATTCTGATGCTCAGCGATGTCCATATCTAGGATTTGGCAGGGTGGCGACAAGTCGGTGACGTTGGTGATGACATAGCGAAGAGCAGTTGGCCTAGGCTGCAAGTAGGTTGGTTGGTTCGCCAGCCGTCTCAGATTCAGGCTCCCAAGCACCTCCAGGTAGAACAGAACCCCCGTTGTATTTCAGTCTAGCACATCGAAATTGATGCATTCCAGCAGCAGCAGAGGTTCGCGCACTGCCAGCGCTTGCTGCAGCTGTTGCTGCAAGCGCTCGGTGGTAGCAGCAGCCGGGCGGCCGATTGACGATAGGCAACTACACCACGGCGGGGTGGACGCCGGGCCAGCTGACGGACAGCTAGTGTCTCCAGCGGCCCTGCGCAGCTAAACAGAATTATCAGCCCATAGCAGCGGAGGGGCGTCGGTAGCTCGGTGGTTAAGCTGAGCGTCTGGCACTCCAGAGGTACGGGGTCCGATTCCCCGCGATGCCCGCCCTTCCTGTCAGGGTGAGAAGCAGGCGACGCCACATGGCCTCAGCTGCTGAGTGCATCGTGAAGTCACAATCCAAACCCATAGCAGCGGGTGTCGTTGCGGTGAGTAATTGCTACATCACCTGCAACGAAGTTAACCTTCGGTAAGGAACCATGCAGCACACTTATGGGCATACAAGCCGCACCTGTATGCGAACGTGCCCAAAATTGTCAGGCCCTCGCACAAACCCAGCCTGCGGACGGTTTCGGCTTGGCCAGCTTGTGGCGGCTGCCACCTGTCGCAGACACCTCCACCACGTAACATGCTACTGCACTTCCGCCATGTGACATGCAACCCATGCCCACGTAGGGCATTGCCAGCCTTGTGTCATCGATCGAGCTCCTCCCTCGGAGGTATGGGTGTTGTAATAGGTGGTACCGGCACGCGATTGACACGCTACCGTGTGACACTGTACGGTCCCCGCGCGTCTGAGTGGGGCGCGAGGCCGGACATGGGAGACGAGAGTAGACGGCTTCAGCATCAGTGCTGTTGGACTGTTGACCGTCACGGTTCCGACATTGAAGAGATGTCCTGACCGTGTGTGTGAGATGACTCTCGGAACTGAGGTTGTCGTGTAACAAGCCGTCGTGGTATCACTTGCTCATAAGCCCGGCAATAGAGAGTAAATATCGGCAGTTATATGTTCGGACAAGCTGTCGCGAGCGGGGTCTGCGCCAGACCTCGCTAGATCACCAGCCAGGCGAAGAACTTCTCTACACACCTCCTTTGGTTTTCTGCTTTCCGCATCGCCGTTGTCTCATTGCTGGTGGGCGGTTCTTTCCGATTATGGTGCAGCACGGTGCCATGACATTCTGAAATTTTAGTGGAGATACACTTAAGGACAATTGTTTTTGACATCCCTTTTTCTTTTTGACATCATTATGTGCTACTTTTCTTACTTCTTTTTTGCTACAGGTTGTGAGTGAGATTTGCGTATTTAAAAGCACGTATGGCTTCTGGCGGCAGCACTACTGACTGGTAAAAGCAGCAGATACACTACTGACATCATCACCATCATCAAACGATCAACAAAGGCTATAGAAAGGAGCTCATCAATAGGCGTTATCCATATACATTTGCACATTTTATTTAACATCAGTCAACTTTTTTGACATTTGACAGTAGACTGTACAAACTAAAACCAACTTCAGGGCACTGGTGTAGCATGGGAAGACGAGTCAATTGGTGAGGATGTCTGGACGTAGCCAGCTTTCTGTGAAATAGAGGATGTGAATGTTTTAGGGAGAGGAAAACGCTTACTTCATACATTTTTGCCACTAGAGATTTTACGTTGACCTTCAGTTCTGTTTTCTGTTACCAGATATTTTGTCCAACCTTCAGCGCATCGGCTATACTCTTTTCTGGGTTTTCTGGTGGTCTAGCTAGTCGCCTCGCCTGGTTGATGGTCAGCTTCGGCACTACAACGTCGCTTTCCGGTTCCCGGTGGGCGGCTTCTGTTGCCGCGGCTGGTGCCGGCGCTGTCTTCGACCTGCGACCAGCTCGGAGGTGCCGCCACCGGTGGACTCAGTCAGGCTCCGTCAGCTCCCGTAGGATCATACGCTTTTCTATGGTAGGCTCGAAAATATACCTGCCGCCCGCGTACAGAGCGCCACGCTCGCGTTGAACCGCACAGTGAAGTAAGTCCTCCGACTTGTGTTGGCGGGTAAGTCATGGCGTCAGATAATCCACAGGCACCTAGAATAGACTATCTGACTAGTCATCATCTACTGTGCCCAGAACAGTACGGTTTCCGGCCCGGCCTGTCTACCGAGATGGCTCTGCTAGACACGGTCATCCACGCTACCCTCAAAATCGACCAAGGCGAGATCACTCCACTGGTTGCAGCCGACACCTCAAAGGCATTCGACAACGTGGAGCATAGTCGCCTCATGGACAAGCTCAGATGGTACGGCGTCAACTCCGAATGGTTCCGAGCGTGGCTTTAGGGCCGTTCGCAAACGGTGAAGGATTTTAGCCCTCTGTCGGTAACACATGGTGTGGTGCAGGGCTCGATCTTGGGTCCGGTCATGTTCCTAATATTCTCCAATGACCTCCCACAACACATCCCACACGGCAAGATTGTTATGTATGCCGATTATGTTCAGTTCCTCGAATCCGGGAAGCGAAACGAAATCACAGCCATTAGCCAACGATTGAATAAATCACTGTCAGTCGCCTTTAACTGGTTCATCCAGAATCGACTAAAAGTAAATCCTTCCAAAACTGAGATGGTTGTTCTCCAATCTTCTAGACAGCATAAACCTATGGAATTCTCAGTTCGTCTGGGCCAGTTGGAAATAGTACCCACGAAGTCTGTGAAATTACTTGGCGTGAAAATTGACTCACACCTGTCCTGGGATGTGCATGTATCTACTGTTGTGCGTCTGTGTAACCGCATACTCATTGGACTCGCTAGACTGTTAGTTAGTTAGTTATTAGGGCTTTAGGGCGCATCGACTACATCGGTCATGTAGCGCCCATCGCTAGACTGCGTCATAAGTTTTCTCACATTACGAGACGGGTGCTAATTGAGGCACTCGTATTCCCTCACATAAGATACTGTGTGTCTGTCTGGGGAAGCTGTAGCAGAGCCCAGAAACGACGCATTCAAAAATGCATCAACTTTGGTGCAAGGATTGTCGCCGGCTTGCACTACCGGGATCATGTGTCGCCCACGTTGAAAGAACTAGAATGGCTCAAATTCGAGGATTTCATATCCGAGGCAGATGCTCACTCAGTTTTCAAAATTATGAACGAGTTCACTGGCTCAGAACTCATTCGCGGTCAACTAAACTGTCGCTCAACTGTGTCGCAACGGAGCACCAGGGCCACGGCTAACGGTGAGCTCCAGGTACCACGATGCCGCACAGAATTCGCGCGCCGCTCCTTCATACCGAGAGCTTGCCGGACGTGGAACAATCTGCCTCCAGATGTGAGGAACTCAGGTGGCTACAAAGTTTTCAGACGGAGGCTTTCGGCCATGCTGCGCATGTCCGGGCTCTAATTTCCGGCCTCCGGAACATCGCTTACATCAGCACTGTGATGCCACTCGTTATTATCGTGTATGCTCGTGATGATGGTTTGTGCTGCACATTAGTGCACTTCTGTGACGGAAACTGAAAACCCCTGCTCGGGAGGATCCGAAATACATTACATTACCTGTCTCGCACCGGAGACATAGCGGAAGCACAATGTGGATCCTCAACGCTTCCCGACTCACTGCCGCCCACCGGAGTAAAGGTAAGCGAGAATCTCATCCTGACAGTCAACTGACGGGCGGACGTTTCAATTTGCGCTCGTCAGGGACGTGAACAAAGCTTGTTGTGAGCCGGGTCATAGCGAAGTCGAAAGTTCACAAATGTTCAGCGTTTAACCAGCCAGAAGTGCTACACAGCAGAAGAAGTCACCCTCAGCCACTATCTGAAGTAAACTATCTTGCTCTAAAAGTAAGCTGAAGTGTGCTTAAGAAGACAAACAAACGGGAGCAGGTGCCGCGTTCTGCTTACTCTAATATGCCAGTTGAAATTCACCGATCGCACATTGGCTAATGGGACTTACAGCTTTCATGCCTACCAATTAACATGATAATGCAAGAAAACACGAATCATATTATTGTCCGATAGCAATTTGAATACAGTCGGACAATATACGAAATCGTTGACCCATCACACGAACCGACTGGAATATTACAGGGTCGAACCAGGGGTGGGAGGTCATGTACTCATTTTGTGGTTTTCATGCGCAGCCACTGCATTTGTCATTTTACGCCCATGGAATTGGAGTTGGGAGCTCACGGGTGCCACTAGATGCAGCCAGTACGTGGCTGGTGAACTCACGTTGAGCTTTGGTGACTGAGTGAAGACGTCGGCCAGCACAAGCAGAACACCGATGATGATCCCCACACCGGCACCTAGGTAAGGCATCTGGCGATCACCTGCGACAGCCACATGGCAGCTGGGTCAACACAGACACTGCCACATAACCTTTCCAACGCAGACGCCAGCCGATTACTCAAGTCCAACACAGAAGATGGCCCAGAACTGGTGCCACCAGTCAAAAAACACACAGCAACATAAGGTCTTCCTGAATCTATTTTAGACACGTTACACTTCTGAGTGTGTGGTCATAAATGCCTTATCACTAGACTTCAAATTAAAATTCCTCTCTTTCGACAACCACCACAGCCCAGGCACATTGATGTCCGGAACTAGTTGAGTCATCTTTGTTTGTGTCAGACAGGTCCACCATCTCGAACCAAACGCATATGCTACCAGGAACGTGCAATTTTACCTGTCAGGGGGCGGGATGTCAGTTCTAGTTCACATACCATTGTCGTCCACGATGGGTTTGTAGACATGCAAAGGCAGAAAGAAGAACAAACCCGAAAATATCCAGCTGCCCCTCCCCCAACCTACTCCCACTCCGTTTTTTCCAACGGCAAACGTATGTGTCGCTCCGACATGAGGGTATCGGCACCATCGATGTCCAGCGTCCAACTGGCTGCCGTCACAACCACCTACTGGTGCGCTGGGCTCGCGCCGATGCGCCGGCCGTCTGTATAGCCGCGTGCAAGGTGGGATCATGTGGCTGCAGGGCCAGCGCTTGTGTGAAGGAGATGCACGCGTCGGCGTAATGGCCTGTCGCCATCTCCACCTGGCCATGTCGGTAGTAACCCTGCAACAGAGGACCACTGCTGACGACTGTGGACAGTAGTACTGCAGCGGAGTCCACCGCTGATTACTGTCGGTGGTAGCACTGCAGCAAAGGACCACTGTCGGCGACTTCGACAGTAGTCCTGCAACAGAGGACCACTGCCGGTAACTATCGATAGTAGCCCTGTAACAGAGGACGGCCGCTGGGGATGGTCGGTAATACACCTGCAACAGGGTTCACTGAGGAGGGCTGTCGGTAGTAGCCCTATAACAGAGGACCACTGTTGATGACTGTCGATAGTAAACCTGCAACAGGGGTTCACCACGGAGGATTGTTGGTAATTACCCTCAAACAAAGGACCACTGCTGAAGATTGTCGACGGTAGCCCTGCACAAGAGGACCACTGCCGACGACTGTTGGTAGTAGTCGTGCGGCAGGGGCCACCCCTGATGACTCTCGGCAGTAATCCCCGAACAGGGATTCACTGCTGAGTGCTGTGTGTAGCAGATTATCTTAGATAAGTCAGGACGATTTAAGAGACTAGTGTGAGACAAAAATCATATGAATTGCTGGACACATACTGAGCAATTAACCACTATGTAAGTCGGAACTGTGAAAACGTTACTATAGAGCTTACCTTTGGCCATGTGGAGTCTAACTGAATAGTCTTCCGAGCATCCTCCAGGGCCAGGAAATATTGATCCAGCTTGAGCATAACATGACTCCTATTGCTGTAGAGAAGGTGGTTGTTTGGTTCCTTCTTGATGGCATGACTGTAGTGCAGCAGGGCCTCATGATATTTTCCTTCCTTGATACATGCATTGCCCTTCTCTTTGAGTTCTAAAGCCTGAGAAGTGCACAGAGCAATACAAGACCACAAACCTTGAATCAGCTGCACACAATGATGACATGTAGGTAAAGTTATTACTTTAAAAAAAAGAAGCTCAAAGCATGGGACCAATCATATATGGCAGATGGAACTATTCGCAGACATCATCATCATATATGCATGCTCTTTTTCTCTAGACACAACTGTCTCTACAGGCAAAATTGGAGCCAATAATACCGCCCCAGAAGGGTGTTGCCATATTATACAGACATCACCAGATGTGTCAGAATACACAAGTCAGGTTAGGTTTTTAATTATTTGACATTAAGAAAAAAATCACTGATAATTTTGAGAAAAAAAAACATTATGAAGAAGCTAGTTCAGGACAAGTGGTCCTATTGCAGTTTAAGGTGTTCACAAGATGAGCTTAACCACATTTTACCTCCATAGGGAAAACAAAGAGGCCAGGTTGTTTTATTTGGAAAATGTTGAGAAGAGAAAATTTGGAATTGCTTCCCCAATTTTTTCTCTTCTTTGAAAGGATGCTAGACAATGCATTTTAATTTTAGGACAGATAAGGCATTTCAAGAAAGAGTATTATACAAACACATTTTTGAATGTGATCAAGATAACATGGCCATTCATCCCTGCTGAAAATGCATATTTTTTAGTTGATGACAAACCAAATCTAACCTAACATGTCCTATTCTGTTCTCACCAGTATTATCATGCTCTAAGGTGTTCACTAGACAAGCTTTGCACATTTTACCCCTATGAACAAAACAAAGGGTTTATATTTGGATATGTTAAGTTAGGTTCAATTTTTTAAGTTGGAAACATTTTCAAACTTTTCTGGGTTTTTCGTCTTCAAAAGTTGCACTTTTCCCTAACTAGGTTCTTAACTAGGTTAGGTTAGGTTGGGTTGGGTGAGGCTTTCTTAGTTGGAAAATTTTGGAAAAAGTTCAAATTCTTCCTTTTTTGCTTTTTCTTCATAAAAGGGAGATTAGGTTGGACATTCATGAATTAAGGTGTTTCTTGAATTCTTGGAATTAATCTTTTCAATGCAATTTTTATGAGTGTGACTAGGATGATCGGACCACTCATTTTCAGTGCAAATGCTTACTTTTCAGTTTGTGAGTAAAATAACACCAACAAAAGTAGGGGCTTTGAGTTTGGTGATATACCACAAAAAGTAATGTTTAAAAAATGAATAGCAATACAGCATAACCTAGTCATAAAGTGTTAAGGCTTAATAAGAGCCACAGGGGCCCATCTGGGTTAAGCCTATCTAGAAAAGATACTAGAAATGTACATACTCTCACCAAATCAATCCCTTATCTCAAGTTCCTAGGGAGCTATATATCCCAGCCTATCTAGCACCATTCACCTGATATTGCATAACACTCAACAAGAACAAACTCCTCCAATCATACCCATTGTGCTACCATAGCCAATCTCATCAGTATCACATCCTGAAGGAAGGTGCTGAATCCACTGCTAGGTACACCCTATATAGTTATAAAGCGTTTAGACTTAATAAGAGACCCAAGGGCTCATCCAGTTAAGTCTGTAAATGGAAGAAATCATAAGCCTGGTAAAAAGACCCACCCCAACCATCACCACATCCTGAAGAAACCATCCACCAATATCCCAGACACCTATCAATGCCTATCTACCCTACCTATCCAGACCTATTCCCCTGATCCCTCTTAACACATGTGGATTGAATGCCTTACCGGTAATTTTCAAACGGGGTCTGTGCCGTGCACACTTACTTAGCATAAATCTCACCCCATCCATCACAAATTAGAACTCAAAAACAAGATTTTCCTGTCTACAAAAAATTGTCCACCCTAATTTTAAATACATTCAATGAGGAACTTCCCACAACATCAGCAGGCAGCCCATTCCACCAATCAACAACCCTTTGACGGAATACCTGTTGTCGCTTAACTGTCCTACACCTCAACTTGCCTAACCTGAATTGATGACCCCTATTTGGTACTCTAAACTGAAGAGCACCATTCAAATTGACCTGATCTAGTCCTTTAACAATTTTGTACATTTCAATCATGTCTCTCCTTAATCTCCTATACTTGAGTGAGTACATATATAATGCCACAAGCCTTTCTCCATATGCTAAGTTACCTATTCCACTGATGAGTCTAGTTGCTTTGCGCTGCATTCTTTCTAACATATCTATATCTTTTTCTAGGTAGGAGCTCCATGTTTGTACCGAATATTCCAAGTGGGGTCGCACATATGCTAAGTACAGTTTTTTTTCATGACTTCCTTGCTCTTATATATCACACTTCTATTAATGAGTCCCAGCATTCTGAGTGCCCTGTTCCTAGCTGAGATACATTGGTTTTCTGGAGAAAAACAAACCTAACCTATCCTTTGGATAAAAACAAATCAATTTGACAGACATGAAACAATTTTTTATCATAGTTTTCCAATTTACAAAAAAAAACCTAATCCAACCTAACCAAACATCATATAACATGCTTTTGAAAAAAAAGTCCAAAAATATGTTTGAAAATGTACTTGACAAATTGTGAGAAAAAAATTTCAAACATGAAACACTAAACAAACCTAACCTAATGATCAAAATGCTTCATTAATCAGATACTCTGGGTAAAGCAAACAATATTTCAGCTAGTACTTCTACCTTTATAGATGGGTCTTCCAGAGGGCAATGAACCAAATGAGACAAAATATAAATCCAGCTAGCAAGTCAGCCACATGAGAAAACCTGAAGGTGGTCCTCTGTCAGTAACAGGAAGAAACAGCAACACAGATTAGATGAGAGCAAATCAGCAGTAATACCCTCCTCACACACAATGGCAGACTCCCTCACCACATACAATGGGACTATAAAGAACCACACCTAAGTACCTAACTGGGTTGAATTTGGTGTTAGAGGTAGTATCTGGTATTCTTTGACAGAACACTGTCCCATATTGGGCTCCATTCAAACTTTCCGACACTCTGATTCAACGAAGGGTTGACTACCCTGATTTCGATCGCATCCCTCACCACGCGGCGATACCACTGCTTTCTAAAACTAGTATAGTCGCCTGGGAGGGATCAATATATTGTTGTTGTTGTCCGCCAGGTCTTGGACTGTGTTCATATCTGGGGCGTCAGACGCCCCAGTCGCCTCAGGAGCGACATCACCGCGTCTGAGTCGGAGAAGGCACCCAACAGAGACGGGTCGTGGCGGCCGAAGATGTTTGAGTTTTACTGTGGCTGGGCATTTCATTACCATGTGTTTGACGTCTTCCAGCTCCCCATCGTCACATCTAGTGCAAGTAGAGCCGTTCTCCAGGCCGATCCAGTATCGGTACGCCATCAACAGTGTGGAGTGGCCAGTCCGCAGGCGGGTCACGGCCACTCTCTCGGCACTGGTCAGGCCGAGCTTGTCTCCTAAGCGAACCTTTTTCATCTCTTTAAAGGTCCGCCACCCAAGATCAGGTGACCAGGAGTGCAATCCTCTTACCCAACGACTGCAAGCACCTTACGTTAACACCATAAAATAAATAGTAAAATCGCTGCACTCCTAGCTAGCTAAGATCGAAAACAAATAAACAAGTATACAAAGCACCCAGTGTTAGAACAATAAAACTAGCAATAAAGAATGCTGTAAGTAGTCATACCCAAAGGAAGCATATGACTGGCCCTAGATCCTTTCCAAAAAGAAGTTAAGGTCTAAACTATAATGTTAGTAGCTGGTTTGCCACCAGATGGTAGTGAGCACTTCTAATTTGAAATGCTATTTTTTTACTTAGGCTCCTCCCACAACTCCATCCAGCTAAGCATAGACTTGTTGCTGGGTGGAGTGTGGGAGGAACTATGGTTGGGTGTTTTTCAGCTTCTATATATAGTTAAGCACACATGCACATGCCTGCACCCATGCACATGCACACATACACACACATACCCATACATACACATGTGCATTCCCCTGGTATCCAACATACATAGTGAATGCATAGGTCATTTAATATTTGCTCAAGAAGAATGTCTTAATGTGATTTTTGAACATCCTTAGAATTTGGTATCTCTGTTTGCAGGAAATGTTTTGCTATGATAATATTCCAAAGCTTAGGTCCAAAACATTCAATGGTGAAGAGACGATAATTTTCGTTTGAATAGCTGTGTTGGAAGTGGTTTTGTAACCTTGTGGAATATGGGGAATTCAACGATTCAGTGAAAAGAGGTCTCATAAAATCAGGCAGCTGATTATAAATGATTTTTTTTGCATAATAATCAACATCTGAAGTTTTGCTATATCTTGGACTTGTAAAATTATGTATTTATTAATGATAGGGTTTGCACTCTGGTGGGGAAATACACCCTCAATAATATGCATCATTATTTTCTGAAGTAAGGTTAATTTGTGTGTCTGATTGGCACAGTTTGTACCCCAGACAAAATAGCAATAATTTATACATGGGAGAATTAATTAACTACACAATTTTAGGAGGCAATGTTTGCTTAGGAGATATTTTGTTTTTTTATATCATTCCTATGTTCCTATAGTCCTATGTTACCTTGCCTAGACCCATGATGTTGAAGTGTCATCAAAATCTTGTTGGCACCAGAGCCAGTGATTGGCTGGTGGGAAAGTGTCACCACGCCCATATTTGAGAGCCACCAATTGTTCCTTCAGGTCGACAATTTTTGGTTGGCCGGTTACTGCAATATAGGAGGTGCTGCACTGGCAGGAAGTTTTGTATACAACTCCTTTAGTTGTGTTGGAATTGGGTCCTTAGGCCACAAGAGTATGCTTCTCAGGGTGGGTTTTGAGCTGTGGGCAACACATATGTTATGCTTAGCCAGCATGCAACTTATCTAATCACTAACTCAATTTGTGGTTTCACATGCTCTTTACACACCACCTTACTCGTTTCATAGAGGCAAAATGTGTGCAAAACTTGTCTTGTGGACAACTTAAAACACAGTAATACTGATTAAGCTAGGCTAGGTTCAGTTATGTTGCACTTAGGTGAAATTTGTGTAGGTAGGTAGGTAGGCAGGCAGGCAGGTAGGGGAAGAGGGGGATTTCCAAACACTTAAGACATCATGCAACAAATAGCTCTCCTGCTGCTTCTGTATGGCCAAACCAGTAATTGTACTGTGTTTAATGAACACAAAAATGAACAAGCTATCCATATTCAAGAAGTTCCTTTTGATGAAAATCCTCTAACCACTTGCAAAGATCAACTTTAAAACAGATAATTACTTTGTGGTGGTGTGTAGTATTTGAACATGAAAGTGTTGTTCTGCAGGATTACTTCATTGTAGCTGTTGTGGTACAAGTTATTAGTAGCCACTAAAAAACACTAGTGTAATTGCAAACAAAAATATCAGAGGTCACTTCCTCAAGATTTTCCTATGCCAACTGCTCTCAAAAGCCTAAAAATGGTACCTGCAGACTTCACTAGCTCCGTAAATAAAGAATCAGCTGAACTATGCAATTAGACTTTCATACTTCAGTTGAGAAAGGTCCATAATTTATTAATACCACCATCTTCTTTTTCTATTTACATGCTGTATGTGATGTGGGAGACATCCAAAGGTAAGTGTTCAGTAAACAGTGTTCAGATACTCCTGCTTCCCCTAGGCATATACCTACCTACCTACTTGGATACAGGTAGTATTGTCTGAAAATTTCTAAGTTATATTTTTATTCAGAATACCATGTTTGTGAAGGTGATTAAGATAATGGCACCAGTTATTTTCTGTGCAAATGGATTAAGAAAAAACAATTTTCCAACTTAAAAAACCTAAACTAACCTAACCCATTTGTTTGCACTATGGAGGCAAATGTGCATAAACATTTTTCTTGTTACCGCCTTAACCCGCGCACGTCCGGGGGGGGGGCAGATATCTGCCCCCTGCGGTTTTTCCTACTTTTCCGCCATACTAATCGGGTTAGCAAGGCTAAACCTCGCATGGCTGCTCATTGGTCTTTTCCGCATATCTTCAGAAATTTTTGACCCTGGGTCATCTCAAGTCAGGTCACCAGGTCAGGCGAAGTGACCTAATGTCCCTCCGAGTTCTAGGTGGCATAACTCCCACAATAATTGGGCGATTGATTTCAAACTTATATCACGTCATGATCTTATCAGGGTCTATAATATGTTATCACGGTTTTTTCGTAGCGTTGACCTGAGGTCAGGTCGTGACCATGGCTCACCCATTATAGGCCTATGGAAAAATATACAAAGGTTTCCTGGTTACATATTTGCTCTCGGAATGACCTCCAACCATTATGGCGTGTAGTTGGAAGCTATTCGCAATGCTATCGCTGACATTTTTGCTCAGTGGCCCCACCAAGGTCAGCTGAGGTCACCTGAAATCACTAGCAGATTTATGCGCATTATATCGCAATGCATTGAGCTAGAAGGCTGAAATTACCGTCATTGTGCTTGTATCGCCAAGACGTGTCGATTGATATATTACATGACCTCCCTACTCTACCCCATGACCTTGACCTGAGGTCATTGTTTCCGTGACCCATCTGTTGACCTGACCTTAAATTACACAGCGTATGTCGATAGCACATTTCAAGGGCTGTCGAATAGCATTTGCAGTTTGTTTCTATCTGTTACAGGTCCTGAGATATGTGCCAATATCTGAGGGTCCCACCCGATATGGTCGAATTTGACATATGATGACCCAGTGACCTAAATATTGACCTGAGCGAGAAAATGACAGAAATACTTTCGATAGAGCTTGTCAACAGCTATCCAAAGCCGTTTTCCGTTTGTCGCTACCTAGCATAGTTCTCGAGATCTTAGGGGGGCAGACATCTGCCCCCCCCCCGGACATGCGAAGTTGGCGCGGACCGCCGGACGTGCGAGTGTTAAAGCACAATAATACCAAAAAGTTTCCCAAAAAATCACACAAATTTCATAAAGACTTTGAATTCTATCTTCAAAAGCAGCTTAGGTTAGGTTAGGTTAGGCTAGGTTAGGTTTCTTTTTTAATTTTGAGAATTTTCAGAACATAAATTGCACAACATTTTTCTAATTTTATTTTTTGGCCTTTTTTTCTCCAAAGGTATGTTGGGCTAGGTTAGGTTAGGTTATGTTGCATTTTTAGTTATTTGAGTTTAAGGGTGCTTCGACCAAAGCGTGTATGTTGGATTAAAAAAAAATTTTCTCCAACATTTCCTATTATGCTGTTACCTAGCTTTTTACAATTAGTTTGCTCACAACCTGAAAAGTAAGCATTTGCACAGACAATAAGTAGTCCCATCATGTTAGTCACCTTCATAAACATGGTATTCCAAATATTTTGTTTTTTAAATAAAAAGGTGGTGTGTAAAGAACATGCGAAACTTCATTGGAGATCGTCGAGGAAATAAACATCTGGGGACGAGTGGTCTAGGGGTAAGATGCTCGTCTCGTAATCGAAAGGTTGTGGGTTCGAATCTCACCTGTCACTACTCTTCGCCCGCGACCAATCAGCGTGAGAGATTGGCGACGCTATATGACTCAACGGTTGACGTGTCGTAAAACCAATAACAGAGGAAATAAACATATCAGTTGGCATGCTCTACATCGCGTATTCGGTCAGTGCCATGTCAACGATTGGCACAGTTGGTTAGGGCGTTCGCTTTCAGTAAGGATGGTGGTGGGTTCGAATATCAACGCCGATGCACTTTTAACCCGATCACAGTCGTTAGCGGTCATGGCCATTGGTCAATGTTGCACTTTAGATTACTTTACAATATCATATGAGTTGCTTGATGTAATATTTGTCCATGAAAGGAAAGAGGGAAATACTCAATTAAAGCCTACTCATGCAATGAATGTCCAATTGTTCCATTTGGAATTGTCATCATGGAACTTTGTCTCTGGCTGAAAAACTTGAGGGGCATTCGGGCACACTGAAGGTCAGACTTCTTTCAATGTGCAACTCTGGCCAAAAACCTGGGGGGACACTGGGGGCACAGGCCCCCAGCGCCCCTTGTATCCGCTCCTGTCTAAAAAAATTGAAAAGGATTCTGATGACCTGGAGCCACTGAGATGGTTCCATGGCAGCTTCATGTTGCCCTGCAGTAAGACCTCTCACTTTCTGCAGGCATTCATAGGGGTTTTTGGGTGCATCAACCACAATTTGTTTATTCTGTGCAGGCATTCAAGGCATTCTGCAGGCATTCAACTTTTGGTATCTTTAAACCAGTGGTCATACACCTACCTCACAGTGAGGGTTTGTGACCCCATGAAACATTGCATCCATATCCAGTTCAAGTTGTATATTTCAACAGCCCAGTTCCGTATGCACCACATTCCGTTACATTTTGAGTGCAAGCAATGCTACTGTAGGAAGTGCAGAAGATCCCCGGTCAACATGCCTCTCACATAACATTCACCAGGGGGGTGGTCGGCCAGCTAAGATCTGAAACTAGAAGCACCCAATTTGGAGGAATTACGGCTGTAGTGAACTTCTATGAAAGCCTATAAAAGCGAGTGGTTGTGATCAAGGTGCAGGCAAGTGAACATTTACGTTAATGGAATTTTACGTTAGTTTGTGATATTTTAGGTGCTGAAGGCGGGTGTCTGGGTTCGGGACATCCCCCTGACGTCCAAATGGTTTTAATTTGACTTTACTCCTCCACAAAATAATTTGTAGTTTGGGTGGGGGTGAGGGTGTTTTAAGAGTGGCGAGAAGTTGATTTTGCAAGGGTGCCAGCTTTAGCCTACTCTTATCGAAGAGCACCGAGGGATCTTTACTGTGCAAACGAGGTAATTGTCCACGCCGCCTATCACGCCGGCCACCACGTGTTAGTTGTTAGTAGTGGGTTAGTCTAAGCATGCCATGCAGGGTTGTCAGTTGGGTTAGTAAGGTGTTTTGCAATTTGGCTCTTCTACGTCCCCCCCCTCAACGAGGCACCACCTTTCCGTGGTGGGGGGATTGAGTGCCCTAAGGACCCGGAATCCCAGTCCATCGGTGAGCTGGCGAGGGGCCAGACTAGTAGTGCCTCACTCGTCCTTCCATCCATACGCTCCCATTCCAATGCCCATCCAATCTCAACATCCAAATCATTTGCAGGAATTACAGCTGTAGTGAACTTGCTGCAGTATACACTTCATGACCCCAGGTCAATGGATTCAGGGTCAAATGAGGTCACAATCAGCCTCCACCTCACCCCAGCCGACACCTCTCGCACATACATAAAGCATGCACGTTCCACTGTCAAACTGTAGGTAGACCGTTCATACGTACGCTCGCTATGTACTCTGGTAGACCATGCATGCTGTCGTTAGTCAGTAGTATGGACCCATAGTGCAATTGTTACGGCCAGCAATAAAAACCTGTTTTAAGACAAATTTACAGGTTTGTCTAGGTTGTTGCATTTTTATTTTATTTCTTAAGTGGTCCATCATCTTAGTCACATTCATAAACATGGTATTCCCCAAAAAAAATCCCAAAACTCAAAAAACACCTTTTAAGGCAAATTTACCGGTGGCAGGGTAGGTATTCAAACATGGTATATCAGCATTATTTCAGACATAGACATACACCATGTTCTCCATACAATCAGGACATCATGACCACACATATTCAATGAGGTTGGGAGCGACAGAAAACAGAAAAGGGCTTGGATTGATGGTGGTAAGCAGCATGAACTGTTTAACAAATAAACAACCGACCTGAGACATATCGCTACTTATGGACTGCAAAATAGCTTAAATATATGAACCTTCCTGGGCTATATTATGCTATTATTTTCTCCTTCAGTACAACAAAACAAAAAAAATATGCTGGAGCTTGCGACCAAGGCCTTCAGCATTGGGAATTGCTTAGCGCTATTAAGCGATTAGGTTCTTCCAGGCGAACGAAATACATATGTCTCAATCACACCACATCCGTCCCAGACTAGACAGTATTGGCAGCATTGCATCTGACCTTCGTCAAACTAGCGACAGATTCACATCGATATTGATATTGGTCGGAAGGGCAGACTCTTCTGATTTCCGTCAAAATTTGCAGAACGGTAGAACTCTACGCACTGATCATCATAAGCATAAAATCTACCAGGGGCGTTTATAAACAGCTGAGATATTCAAGGTCAAAGGTCAGAGTCCATGAGGTCGAACTCTTTAGATTCCCTTCAAAATTAGTCCACAGATAGTACTCGATGCACTGATCATCATGAGCATAAAAGCTAAGAACGGCGTTCATAAACAGCTGGATTATTCTGGTCAAAACTTCTCCCGATGCAAATATGCCGCAATTATAAATAAACACGAAACGAATATCAATCTGCACGTCAAGCTAGATTGATATTCGATTCTTACCTGTGGAACATCGTGAAACGAGCATACTGGAAGAGCTCGGCACCATGATTATCAGGAACGCAATCATGGAGCCTATTACAAAACACTACGGAGATATTCGGGGTCAAAGGTCAAAGGTCATCGAGATCGGACTCCTCTAATTTTGCGTGTAAAGAAAATATACGACCTTCAATATACTAGGAGGTGCTGAGTTGACATCAAAATTAACGATAAAGGTTATACTTTATTACTCAACGTTTCGGCCAGGGGCCATCGTCAGGAGTGATGAAAAAAGCTCAAGCTTAAAAAATTGATAAAAATTGAAAAACCTCGCGGGGAAAAAAAGCGTGCAAAAAGACACGTGGAATGGAGAACAGCCTCCTCAGTGGTGCAGACACTCCAGAAACACCAAACCAGAAAACAAACTATGTCAAGAAGGAACCCTCTGAGGAAGCCCGAGCCGATGGTCCATATACATATCGATGCATACACTCACGCACATATATAGGCATATATCCCATATAACGCGTAATACGTACTACATATTATTTATGTTTATGTAATTTTATTGATATACCAAGACGTCGTTTGCGTGTTTAGTTGCGGCCGTATATTACGCATATGCAGAGATTCGAGGACCTTCAGATCAGCGTTGTCCCTGGCTGTTGCTAGAATTTCTACTTTGAAGTTTGTGTTAGTGTCGCTGTGTTTGTGTTGGTCGATCATGTGTTCGCCTAAGGGTGTGTATTAGGGCATGTCGTCAGAAAAACCCAGAGGTTGGGCCCCGCTATTTTCATGCCCAGGACCGTTCTAATGAAGAATACGAAAAAAATGTGTTCAACAAATAATTTTGAATCTTCCTATTGCATAAAATGTAAACAATTTTACCACAAATTCAAAACAATGCACTTCTAGCTCGCTTAAGTCTGCTCTTGTCTCTTGTAACCTCTTTAAAAAAAATTGTAAAACGACAACACAAGCGATTCCTAGTCAACTGGTTTTAATTTCATGGAAATCGGTTGGTAAGTTTCGGAGTTATGGCGTAAAATCCCAAACGAGTCACCCTCGGCGGGCGGCGCCGTCCTAATCCCTCCCGCCGCGCGGGGAGTCCGGGCCGAATGGGTGTGGCGGCACCTTCAAAGGGGTGGTCAACAAAGTAACGGACACGTAATCGGTTGTTTTAACATGACACATATTTATCACAGATGGGCAGATCTTAGTGCTTTTTTCATACCGTTATTCATTTAATGCCATCTTTGCCGTATCACCACGAAAATTGTTTTTTGTACTTAAAGCTCGGCAGGGCTTTCCGATGCTGAAACCTGGAGCAGATGTATCGGTGTCTGGCTTCCTCACCAACGACGCTTACTGAAGCCTTGGTCACCTCCTGCACGATGAACTCTACTGCCTGAGTATGTACACTGTGTATCCTCTCCGAAGTCTGGCATCTCCCAAGTGCTCATTGTACCTATCCCTGATGCTGCGTTTGGTTTCACAGACATAAAATGTTCCAAGACAGCGATTGCACGTTATTTTGTAAACTACATTTTTTAGTGTACCTTTGAGCCCGTTGATACAGGTGTGGATTCCTGCAATGGATTCCTATGCAGAAGTGTCGGGTGTCTGCCCTTGCAGATGGTGCACGTCCTTCTTCCCTTACATTGACTCGAGAAGTGGCCCACTCGTAGACAACCAAAGCAGCGGCGACCTTTAGGTATAAAGTCCAACTTTACCTGACCGTCTTTACAAGACAGTTGTTTGCAATCCTCCAAAAGGTGATTTCCTCTGCAGAAGGGACAGCCCGCTGAAGGCGCAGATCCGGAAGGCTCTCGAGCATGAATATCTGCAGCGCCAATGCTACCAACCAACTGTTTGTGTGGCTTCACATACTGCTTCTCGACTTCCACATCTTTCTTAAAAGCATCTCTACCAAATACTGGGTTGGACATGATCCTGGACTCTTCCTCGACAAAATTCACTAGGTCACCAAAGGTCACACATCTGTGATCATGCTCACACACTCTATCGGCGACACGACGCCACCTGTCTTGCATATGTCAGGGTAACTTCAATACGATCCTCCATGGGATGCTCAATTTCTCTAACGCCCTGGGACATGCCAGTCATAGAGTTTAAACAGCTCCTGAGCATGATAGAAATTCTGTCTAAACTATCGACGTCCTCAACCTTGATGTTTGGCCATGCGAGTATCTTATCAACGTATGCCGCTGCCACACTGACTTCATTGCCATAGCGCTGGCACAAAAACTTTATCGCTTCATCATATCCTCGCCCTTCTTCCATATGCAAACATCCTCTAACGATGTCACGAGGTTTTCCTTTTGTGAACTGTTCAAGATAAAACAACTTCTCCTCAGAATCGTAGATCCTGTTTGCGATTTTGCTATCAAATGCCCTCATGAAGGACCGAAAGAGTGTCACATCTCCACTGAAGCTAGAGATTTCCGCAACAGGGGAGCAAACTACGCTGAGCTTAGGACAGCACAGCCTGTGTCTGTTCATTTTGAAGCCTAATCACCCTCTCCAGGTCATCAGGTGGATGCTGACGAGATAGATCAGATACACATGGCGGAACGGAGTTGTCAGGTTGGTGGACACCCAAAGGTGCATCACTAAGTTCGACTGCAGGCACCTTCATTGTGCTGTGCGCGTCCTTAATATGAGAAGTGAACTGTTCTGACTCAAGAACTGAATCTCTTACAGTGTCAAACTCACCCAGAGCTTTCTCCCTAGCATTGCATTCCGCAAGATCAACACGAAGCTGTAGATCTTCCCTCTTCATCTTTAAAGCCTTTCCTCCTGCAACCTAAACTCAGCCTGACGCAGCCGAAGCTCCTCCTTCCTTTGTTCTCTGAGCAAGGTTGACTTCGCCGCCAGCAAGCCTGCCTTTCTAGCTGATTCCGCTGCTCGCATCGATGCGATCGACGCAGACGAACTACATTTGGAAACCTGGGATATGTTGTCTTCTTGCTCAGCATGAACATCTTCCCCAACAGCAATCTCTTGGACCAATTCATGTTTCGAAGACAAGTCTGCTGGAGAACCGGATGGATCTGCTACAGCACCCAAACTCACACTATCTACAAAGGCATCCAGCTCTACACCTTCAGAGACCAAAACCTCTACTAATCTATGGACCAAGACTGCCTTGTTACCTCTAATATCTAACCGCCTCGTGGCTAACTCAGCCTTCAACTGCGAAATCTTCAACTGACCCACGGTATCCATGGCAATCACAAAACGTTGGTTCTTCTGGAAGGCGACTACCCACTATCAAACTCAGCATTTACCTACTCCAAATCGCCTGCCAAGTCCTCGACGAAAGATCAACACATATTTAATGCTTTGGCAAGGGACCAATATCAACATGGACCCCACAACGCCCTTCAAGCATTCCAATAAGGACTACCGATTCGCTATACAGTATCATACAGTGTCGGACAGCCCGATGTACCGCACATCCTAATCAGAGAGAACATGCCAGTAGACCTATTCACAGCTGTTAAAGGCCTCTATCATTTATGAAGCCAGTTCACTCCTCACTTATGAGCAGTTCGCGGCACTCAGCGGGTGCTGTACCACCATAAGTCCACCTCACCAGTCTGTAGTCTTGAAAGATAAGTCACTTCCACAAGCCAGGAAGCAGCAGGTGCCGAGATGCCAATGTCGACTGCAGATCCACGTCGAACTCAGGTCCTCAGCTTCCACTACCAACCGAGCGGGATAGCAGGGGACTGGCGACCTCGAAACTGTAGGCGCGTGATCTCGATGCCCATGCTTTCAACCGCAGATTCGCAACTCGCATGCTCAGGTGTATGTTGCAAGGTTTGATGCGGTTTCTGAAAAACGTTTCACATTAAAATACCGACCACAATCAATCAGCCTAACAGCCTACGGAACAAAGAGATAAACAAGTACAACCACGCGAGCATGTATGTGCAGTGCACATACATGCTGTACTGCACAATGGACTGCACATACATGCACTGCACATACATGCAGTGCACATACATGCTGTACTGCACAATGGACTGCACATACATGCTCGCGTGGTTGTACTTGTTTATCTCTTTGTTCCGTAGGCTGTTAGGCTGATTGATTGTGGTCGGTATTTTTAATGTGAAACGTTTTTCAGAAACCGCATCAAACCTTGCAACATACACCTGAGCATGCGAGTTGCGAATCTGCAGTTGAAAGCATGGGCATCGAGATCACGCGCCTACAGTTGCGAGGTCGCCAGTCCCCTGATATCCTCGCTCGGTTTGTAGTGGAAGCTTGAGGACCTGAGTTCGACGTGGGCTATGCAGTCGACATTGGCATCTTCGGCACCTGCTTGCTTCCTGGCTTGTGGAAGTGACTTATCTTTCAAGACTACAGACTGGTAGAGGTGGACTTAGGGTATTACAGCACCCTCTGAGTGCCGCGAACTGCTCATAAGTGAGGAGTGAACTGGCTTCATAAATGACTGGCATGACTGGCTATGACTGGCATGTCCCAGGGCGTTAGAGAAATTGAGCATCCCAGGAACATTCGGAGGATCGTATTGAAGTTAACCTGTCATATGCAAGACAGGTGGCGTCGTGTCGCCGATAGAGTGTGTGAGCATGATCACAGATGTGTGACCTTTGGTGACCTGGTGAATTTTGTCGAGGAAGAGTCCAGGATCATGTCCAACCCAGTATTTGGTAGAGATGCTTTTAAGAAAGATGTGGAAGTCGAGAAGCAGTATGTGAAGCCACACAAACAGTTGGTTGGTAGCATTGGCGCTGCAGATATTCATGTTCGAGAGCCTTCCGGGATCTGCGCCTTCAGCGGGCTGTCCCTTCTGCAGAGGAAATCACCTTTGGAGGATTGCAAACAACTGTCTGGTAAAGACGATCAGGTAAAGTTGGACTTTATACGTAAAGGTCGCCGCTGCTTTGGTTGTCTACGAGTGGGCCACTTCTCGAGTCAATGTAAGGGAAGAAGGACGTACACCATCTGCAAGGGCAGACACCCGACACTTCTGCATAGGAATTCATTGCAGCCTAGAAAGTCATAACGCAATGTTCAGCAGGACAGGGTTAAGCTGGAAGCTGAGGAGAGGACAAGCAGCCCAACAGTAATGGGCATTGGAACCATATTCAATGAGTGCCTGTTCTGGGAGTGGCATGTCTATCATTCCGGTCAAGGTTAGGTCTAAGTATGGACAAATCATCAAAACTCACGCTCTGTTAGATAGCGGAAGTTCAGCAACATTTTGTACGAAGTCCCTATTGGATCAGTTCCAGCTCTTTGGCTCACCACCATCGGTTGCGGCCGGCTCTACGTGCCACAGGCCTGGTAGACGTTGCTGGTAGACCAGTTTAATTCTTATTTCTGCTCCATCCTGGGCCCAACCTGCACCGGCGAGGCCAGCATTGCCAGGTGCCTGGTAGGCGTCATGAGCAGCCGGCGCCCGAGGCTAGATGTGTGTGTGGCACGGAGGCTGACTCGAGTTGGGATGCATGTGCGCATCGGTTGGTTGCACTAGAATTCTGCTCGGCAGAGCGCAGAGAGGCGGGCATCTAGGCAGGTGCGCCAGCATGTCACCAGCCAGCGATAGGATGTCCACCCTCACACTGCCGGTCATCTGTCACCGTCCCTGCTGTGTATCGTGTCGTGTCGCCCGGTTCTGCTCTTTTCTCCGTGTTTGCTGCTGCCGCCGTGACCGCCAGTTAGCGGACTGGCGGCGCCCCCTGTGCTGCCCGTCCTGGCGGCACTTGGCACTGCTTTCGTGTCACCCGATCCTGCCGTATTGTTAGCGTGTTTTGCTGTTGCGACTGTGACGATTGACGGGTTGGCGGCGATCCCTGTACCGGCCCGTCCTGGCGGCACTTGACAATGCTCTCGTATCGCCCGGTCCCGCTGTCCTGTTGGCGTGTTTTGCTGCTGCTGCTGTGACCAGGGGCAGTCTAGCGGCGCTCACTATGCTTTCCCGTTCTGGCTGCACTTGGCACTGCTCTTGGCTCTGGCAGTGCTATGTGGCAGGTGTGACGTATGCCACTTCATTGTTGCTTGTATCTATCATTTGGCCTATGAACATTGATTGGAAAGAACGACATGCAAAGTCCCTTTGCTCCACGAACTTTGATTGCGATCATTCATTCATGCTCTGAACCGGAACCAGCACAGAAGCCGACTAGATCGACTACGCCGACGCGTAGGAGTGTTTTGGAATGATACAGATCTAGTCCTGAACGCATTGCTTTGGAATGCCACCAATACATGCCTGGACGCTTTTGGAGCCCCATGTTTCCAGCCTGTCCGTCGAATGTAGCCTCCTAACTAGAGTGAAATTTTACTTACTTTTGGGAGGTGTTAGCCCCCTTTAAGACTGATTGGTTGGTTATTAGTTTTACGACACGTCGACCGTTGAGTCATATAGCGTCGCCAATCTCTCACGCCGATTGGTCGCGGGCGAAGAGTAGCGACAGGTGAGACTCGAACCCACAATCTTTCGATTGTGAGACGAGCATCTTACCCCTAGACCACTCTGACGTGAGCCCACCTTCCCCCAATAATTTCATATTTTAACATGTGGCGCTAGTGTGGCCTCTCGACTGAAGGTCTTCCTGTTACCTCCAGGCATTGCGTCCCCCAAATCATTTTCTGAAAGTTCCACCTCGTTGCTGAGCTGGCACGGGGGCTTACAGCAGTGATAAATTATTCGTGAAATAGGGTGGAATGTACCACTTACTGGACACTGAATCGACATCCTTACCAAAGCAGTATCGACATCGTGCTTCTTGGTGCGTGTTTGTGAAGTTTTCATGTTTCGCTTCTCACAGAATGCCGCTTAGAAGTACCATACTTATGCTCGCCATAACGGATCCGGGATCGTGATACCGAACATCCCGTAGCGCAATTCCAGGTAAAGGGATTACCTATGATGTGCTATGTTATACAATACCGGTTTATAGCATAGGTATTTGTATCATTATCGTCGATATCGATATCCCAAATTAGGTGCTTATCGAAACACGCGAAACGGGTACAGTCATATGTACTGAAGTGTCTCAAAACTGGGTTTGAAGGACTTAACAGGTATTTGAACAAACATTATTCCCACGGCGATTTCGACATCCTGCTCGATTCGTTTCGACATCTCACACCTAACGAGAAACCATTATTTTAACACTGGCTTACAGATGCCCCCATAAAAAGGAATGTCTGCCTCTCACGTGCTCCTTATGGTACTATCGGTCTGATAAAAAAAAAATTGTCACCTTCCTTGACATCTAAATCAGGGGCGTTGCCGCATATAGAGGGGGATGAAAAGGTGCTTCGGTTAATTACTTTTGTCATGCAACACCACAAGCACAAAGCTAAATTTGATGCAGATTGGGGCTTCCCCCCCTCCACCTGGTACCATCATGGCGACGACCACGCTTCAGATACGTCCTTACTGCATCCCGCCGCAGTAAGATGTTAATTATCTGCCGTATTTGACTTGTCCTACCTCCCTCTGCACGCTCTTTCGGGTATAATATGCGCATGAAAGGTATTGGAGATCCCTTCCGAGACTATAACGCTCTAAGTTTTGCACCTAAATCTCCTAAACCCTCGTTTTCTCCTCCGTAGTGTACACACATTGCGTATCTTCGAAGCGTGTAAGCGGCTGGCCCATGTTAAGTGTACCCCTGATGACGTCATTTAAGGAACTGCGCAAAAAGCTGCGCAGTAGGGATGACGCCACCTGGTATATATCGCCTTGATCAATTCCATTCGTGATGTAAAGCTTATGCTACCTTTGTCAATGTAAATATCTTTTCAGATACCTTATCTCTGCTGCAAATGTAAATATTTTCCAGAAATGATTTGGCCAACACCTGATCGTTCCAAAATAGCACATGAACATTGACATTGATACGAGACTGGCAAAATTACATGATACAATTGATATATCCCTCGTAGTAGCGAAAATCCTGTGATTTCAGTGCAGTATACGACGTAGTGTTTGGCTTCCCTTGTACTTCCCAATGGATTGGATTAGGGTTAGGGTTAGATGGCATGGTGAAAGATTACCATAATATATCGTCGGTATTATTGCAGTTTAAGGTAATGACGAGACAAACGTTATGCACTTTTTACCTCCATGAAGCATCCAAACGGGTTTGGTTTGGTTCAGTTAGGTTATATTAGGGTTTATTGTAAGTTGAAGAATAAAAAAATAATTTGAATTTTCCAAAAATTAATTGAGTTTTTTCTTCAAAAACAGTTCATGTTAGCTTAGGTTAGGTTATGTTAGGGCAGGTTTTTATTTGATTTTTGTTTGGGGAAATAATAATTGTTTGGAAATTTTCAATTTTTTGCAAAACAGTTTGGTTTCTTGCATGGAAGGTTAGGCTTCTTCTTACTTCTTGCATTATGTTAGGTTATGTTACATCATTTTTTCTTGGTTTTGAACTTTACTTTTTACCCAACTCGAAGCCCCTTTTTGGGTGTTATTTTGCTTTCCAACTGAAAGTACACATTTGCAGAGGAAATAGGTCGTCATATCATGTTCACCACATTCATAAACATTGCATTATAAAAAGAAATTCCAAGAAATCAGAAGTTACCTTAAACTGCAAATTTACCTCAACCCCATGAAAAGTGGTAAGCTCTGCAGCTAGCAGCAGTCTATCTTCTCATTGCCTGTCAAAGCCAGAGAAGCTGTTCTTAAGGGGTTTTGCATAGTTGGAGCTGGCCAAATTACACATACCTCAATGAGATGTTCCTGGTTGTGAGCCATTGTATCATCACTGGAATCCTCAATTGGGATGGAAAATTTAAGACAAATGTAGGGCGGCGAGGTCGGGGGCGGGGTCGGTGTGGGGGGGATAGATTGGGGGAGGGGTAGGTGGGGGAGGAGTTGGTGGAAGTGATAGAGGGGTTGGTTTTGTTGGGTTGGCAGGGAGTGTCTAGTTAAATCTGGGAGGGGGAAGTGGGAGGGGGTCATAGGGGTTGTCGGGTCGTGTCTTGGTAGGGGAAAGGGGAGGGGGTAATAGGAGTTGGTAGGGGTGTTGGCTAGGTCTCGAGTGGTTGTTCTGAGTAGCAGTCGTCTGAGTTTGGAGTAGTCTGGAGTGGTTGAGTGGTCGCGTTTGAGTCGTCTTGGGCCACCGGTCGGCGGCCATGTTTGCTACGTCCACTCGGCGCTTGGGCGGGTTCTTCCCGACCTGTGCCGATCTCGTTTCCGGTGGGCCGGCTCCCCGCCGGTGCGGCCCACAGCGAGCGGTGACCCGCGACTCCACGCTGTAGTATGTGCTGTCATCATGTGTCATATCATCATGCCTTCGTATAGTCATCTTGTCGGCGCCCCGTAACTCGTTATCCTAACACAAATTTATATAGCGAGGCCAAGTTTCTCACTGCACCACTTCCATTCGTGAGTGAACCTAGCCTGGTCGTGGCGCCAGGGAAGGATAGAGGAACCGCGTGGTTGAAGAGACTTAGTGGGGGGGGGGGTCTTAAGAGTAATGGGCGGACATTGCAGTTGGAAATGCGTACGTCACCGGCCCTCGTCCAGCTTCGGGGCCCTCTTTAGTGTTAAAGTCCCCCTTGTTTCCCTCAATGTCGTCCACCAGCAATGCTCCCACGCGTCACCGAACTGGCAAATTGAGGGCCTAGGTAATTATCCTGGGTCAAATTTTTAACGATGGGTTTCTGACAGCTGCATGCATACATCGGGTCCCAAACAGCCCCCACTGGTCCTTAAGTACCCTTAGCTAGGTCATGCACACTCACATTCATTCTCTTTCATTCCGAACGTTCGCTCCATAAATGACAAATGTAAATGTTTGGCCCGCGATTTTCCCTTCCAATGGTATGTGCGCATTCAGCAAGTCTTACTTTCTCTGATCGCTGCTAAGGGCTTACTGGTTCAAAGTTAAATGTTAATTACCCGTGCTTTGGTCCACAACTGTGACCGGCTGACGCGACACTGTTGGTTGGGTATGATATACTATTCCCGTTACTGCCTTCAAGGCTCGATGACACTGGGCTGCGACATTCCGTTAGTTTCTGATGGTCTTATGTCTGGGCTTGAGTAATAATGGCCGACATACCTAAACTTTAAATGAGTCAACGCCTTGCCAGGACTTGCGATCGGCGAGCACCCCCACAGGTGGTCCTGGGCCACAAATCGGTCGGGATGGCCCCCTATCGTCTTTCTAACCTATCCTGCCCGGGGTCATGTAGGGGGACCCACAAATCCCCTGCCTGTCCCATCCTTGGGGGCTTACGGAACGCCAAACTTCATCTTCCTTGCCTGTGCCATAATCGAGAGGCCCAGGCCTACTGGAATAGCTGAGACGGGGAAGGAATACCAACCTGGCCGTTTTTGGCTGTTACCTAAACTGTGCGCACAGATTCATCCCGAACCAAAATTGGGTGCCGCTGCCTGCGAGCTTACCCATCGACCCCGTCGGGTCTTACCGCCCTCGGGATGCCCTTTCCCGCTCTGTGATCACCAGGCCGGAGGGATTTGCGGCCTAGAATTACTCATGTTATCCAGCTGCCCTGGGAAATGTCCAATCTTTCCGGCACGCTTTCCCAGGGGTTCAACCAACAGTGTTTCGTCATTTCCCGTCTTCTATCAACCATCCTCCGTCTCCTCCGAAGAGAAGAGGTAGGTGGCTATTCGTAGCTCACGTTTGGGCCAATGAAATTTCTCGCCCGTGGAAGAGCGGCTTGCAAACCGTCTCCTCGCTAAAATGCGTAAGTCGTCTCACGTTTTCCGCCACAGACGGTAGTCGGGTTCGTCCTGTCCTGTCTTGCCGGCTAGCTTTTACATTATTAAGTAACGGACGAACCCGGAATTAATTCCCTGTCAAATCCCTCATTCGCACCTAGTACGTTTGGCCACTTAATGGTCAGTGCACTGTTCGTTCCTCAACTGCACAAACTTAAGGCTTTTGGACCTGCGAATGTTTACCCGGCCCGCAGCATTCAAGGGTAATACATACACCGACAGGTACAAAGCCTGAGGGCGAGTTTCCAGCGATTTCCCGGTAAACGTTGTTTCCCTATCGTGACTGCTTTGCAATATCTCATGGACATTTGCCGTGGTGAGGAGTTCACATACCCATACATATAGTGCAACATGTATGCCGCGAATGTACAACTTATTCATCTGGTAGCAGGACTTAAAGGGAGGTGCCGCGTCTCGGACGAAGCTAGGTCGACCTGGGTCAGCAACACTACAAGGTCAACTTTCAACTTTGTGTTCCCTTTAGCAACCGGCAATGTGCTGAAGGGCTCTGTATCACCGTGACGCAATGCAATTGACAAAGGGCGATACAAGGGAGCGTGGGCGACCTCGTGTAGGGTCACGGGGTTTGTTTTTAGTCATAGTTTGCTGCTTGCTCGCTTAAAGGTCTCCGGCATACCTCGGCGTGACATAAAACGCACACAACGGACCACAGGGTCCTCTAAAATTAACTTGAGTCTCAAGTCCATTCCTTTCTAGTTGGAATGTTGTCCCCGGTTCCATATATAAATCAGCTTTCTGGGTTCAGTTGCGCTGTACTATTACCCCGTACCATTTAAAACAGGAGGAAGTCTCGTAGGCATGTGGTGCTATGGTTTAGTGACCCAGTGCCCGGGGAGAATTCACGAGTTTACCCAAGCTAGCGGTTATTGCCGCATCACTTCCCAAGGTCAAGAACCCTCGACTCGGCGCCTTCGACCGGGTGACATGTTTGATTTGGGAACAGGTGTTTGGCGTTTGATTGGAGAGCGAGGGAGGGAGAGAGAGAGAGAGAGAGAGAGAGAGAGAGAGAGAGAGAGAGAGAGAGAGAGAGAGAGAGAGAGAGAGAGAGAGAGAGAGAGAGAGAGAGAGAGAGAGAGAGAGAGAGAGAGAGAGAGAGAGAGAGAGAGAGATAGAGAATGCTTCTATGTGGATGCTGGGACGATCCAGTCCCCTTTCCCCTCCACAGTGACGCTCGATTAGTGCCTGATATGTTTCTGGACGAAAGCCCCTTCTCCCTGTTTCCTGACCCAGGAAAAGTCGGATCAAGTCGTGTAGTGTCCCCCCCCCCAATGATTTAGCTGCCCTTGACCCGCGTTTATTCTTCGTTCCAGCGAGACCAACCGGGTCGCCACCTGTACTGGGACCCTCGATACTTTTCGGCGTGAAGGAAGAATGATAACCTGGTCCCTGTAATTCGCTTTGTCCATGCCTGTTTAAAGCTTACCCTTATGTGAATAAATGCCTGTACTGTCACGTCGCGCTGGTCTCTACGTCGGAGGTGTCCGGAAGTTTCGTGAGCATGGGAGGATGAATGTTCGTGACTCAAAGCTGAGCGAGTATGAAGTGCTGCACGTCATTTAACGCCTGTTTGCCATTTCATTTTTGATAAATGCTTGGCTTGTGTAACATCCGCTATGTCAGGTTCAGTGCCGACATTTCCTCAGTAGCAACGGTTTAGTGTAATCTAAAAATGTATTTGCTTCTTAGTTATTCTACACTTTTATACTGTTTAGGTTCGCCTTCAGCATACCCGCAATGACAGTAACCGGACGCTCCTACGTCGAAATGTGGGTCAGCAGTGCGAATGCGGTTTACCACTTATGGGATCTAACGTTACGTTCAGTCAAGGATGACATCAAGACCCTCATAAACCCGCCGGAACCAAACCCATTGTCTGGTTGAATATGATGCAAATTACAATGTATATGCAGGTAAACACACTGAAATGGCGGATCTCTGATACACAAAATGTCCATATCGTACGATACTCCCATTCACTGCTGACTATTCAGGTTAACGGTTATGGTCTGTTCCCTCCACAAGGGTTAATGGACCCTTGGCTCGCCGGCACCGGCCAAGCTGCCTGTTTGATGGGAAACAGGTGTTTGACGTTTGATGGGAGGGCGAGCGAGAGGGGGAGATAGGGAGGGAGAGCGAGCGAGAGGGGGAGAGGGAGAGAGAGGGAGGGAGGGAGAGAGAGAGAGAGAAGAGAGAGAGATAGAGAGAGAGGGGGGGAGGGAAAGACGGAGAAACAGAAGGACAGAGCGACAGTGGGGGAGAGATCGGGGGGTATTCCCACCTTGTCGGGTCGGTTTGCACATCTTATCCGCTGAGTGAAGTGGGGTCCCAGCAGATCTCCTAAGATACTTTAATTCCCCATGGAAAGAAGGTGGTTATTTAGCATGTCGTGAGCCAGAAGACCTGCCCTCTTCATTAACGTCTTTCAGGAACCAGTTGGTTCTTCCGTCGTCTAAACTCGCATCAGTAATGTGCGTGCGTGGTTATGTATTCAGTTCTACCATTCATTTCTAAACTATAAACATTCATGTACCATGCACAGCAACCTTGAAACCATGCTCCATAATACCCTTGATCGTCGCACACTTCGCTCCTCTCCTCTACCCTTCCCGGGGCTACCAATACCACCACTGGCTGGGGCCATCACATACACAAAAAGACCGATGGCGGACGGGTCACATTTTGAGCATGATGGGTGAAGGATACTTCGCCACTCCCTGGTCTGGTTCACTCACATTTCGCGCTGTCAGCTTCGTTTTTGCTGTCTGGCAGGGCTGACCCAGTCGACCCGCACGCGAGCGAAATTCACAGTTTAACTCATCATTGTCCACATTCACTGCACTCCACAAGAGGCTCGACTGCTCTCTAGGGCAGTGTGCTTCCGACCATCTTGGGTGGTCTGCCCATGACGACTGCCTTGGGTGGTGTGCCTCCGACGACTCTCTTGGGTGGTGTGCCTCAGACGACGCTCTTGGGTGGTCTGTCTCCGACGACTGCCTTGGGTGGTGTGTCCCGACTCCCCCCGGGGTGGCGCTTATAAATGGCGCCACCCCTGGGAGCGGCCGGCCCCAGACGTCAGGCAACGCACGCCATCTCTTTGTGTCCCGTGGCCTGGCTGGTGGCTGATGGTGCCGGCTGTTGACGCTGGTGACTGGTGACTGGTGACTGCTGGCCGCTGATTGGCGGTTGGCGGTTCCGGATGTCCAGAGCGGTGGCTGCTTCTAGGCTGATACCCTGTGGCTAGGCGGAAGTCATTGCTTGCTCTGGCAGTAGCACCAAGTGGCCGCTGTTAACAGTAGGGTATGGGCGTTTCCGGTCGCGGCGGCTGGATGTCTCGCGGGTCGGGCCGCCGCATGGTGACCGCATGAAACGCCGTATTGAAAATGTAAGTCGTCTTACACAAACATGGCCCTCTGTGGTTTGCATGACCCTGACTGTGTTACATGACGGGGATGCTTGGTACCCACAAGGTATGCTACACTTCAAATAAATTACGTCAGTGGGAATAGCACAGTGTTGCCTAAAAACCTACATTTTGAGCATTCTTCCAAAAAGAAAGAGCAAGTATATTTCAGTGAGGTAGTAGGTCATAACTGTGACACAGTAAATACATTTCCACTTGCACCAAAATTATTTGTCTAAAAGGTTTCATCTTCATGTAAATAGTCTCAAGAAGTTCAGAAGAAATACACAAATTGAGATATAAGAAATGAGAAAGAACCTAACCTAACATACACAATAATTACAAACAAAATAGCATATGCAAAACAATAGCGCAAGGGCTGGAAGATACTGTTCATTCCAACTACTGTAGCATGGCACCCCAAACAAATTTGTCAAGGGTGACCAAGTGTATCAGTCTGCTGTTGAGACTGCTTGCTGCGTCATGTTAGTTGATTGTATAGTGTGTGAATTAATGTGGGATTTATATGATGGCATATATGGCTTGTGTTGGGGTACATTACATTATTTAGTTATAATATTGTTTGACTATGCTTGGTTGTTATTTCTGTATAATGTCTATGCATTTTTTTCTGTAGTGGGTACTACATCAAATGCTTCCTTTTGTGGGGGAAGAAGGGTGTTTGTAAGCAATGCCACTTTGTCTGATGATTCGTGAGCCAAAATGTCTGCTGTGTTCTAGTTGTTACCCAGGGCTTCATAAAACTATTCAACTATTTTGTGGAAGAATCATCATAGTGAAGTTTTTTTTTGGGTGCTGCAGTGTCCGGACTGAATTGATTTGTCCAAAATGTGAGAGAGGATGATGATGATTTGGTTCGGGCTTTGCAGATATTCATGTTCCCCAAGTTTGAAAAACTCACCAGCGTTGGGCAGCTTGCGGCCTGAATTAACTGATGCAACGTTTTCATCATAAAATTCCCCTAGCTTTTCCGCAAATCGTGAATGAAGGTTGGATTACCTAAAAATGTGGCGACATTAGGATGGGTAATGTCCCCGATTGCAGGGGCGTCACTACTGGGGAGGCCGGGGATCTGTTCCCCTGAAGCCCCCACGGTAACTCCCGTCCCCTGCCAATGGGAAAGCTTTCCCAAACTTTTAGCATTTCGCCCATGTGGCGTGCCAGGCCGTGCCCCTCCCCCGGCAAAAAATAATCCCGATGGTCCAGAAAATCCCCCTGGCCCTCTCCTCGTGGATTCGCATCTGAGCTTCATTTTCGTTCCGTCCCTCCTTCCATTGCCAGCTTCTCAGCGCTGTATTGGACAATGAGTTCACCTGCCTCACCCTTCCCGATTGCTTGCGCTCCTGCCGACTACTGCGTATCATTATTTGTTTTGCTTGACTGTGCACATAGATACAATACAATGAAAACATCTGGCAAGCGGGTCAATGTTTACCTTGCTTGCATGGACTCGATCATGCATACTTGGAATGTAGCGTGTTTCACATGGGACATTTGGAACTGTGTGTTTCCCTTCTTGTGATCGATGTCTTTACATTGATGAACAGCGGAGATGAATATGAACTGGGGAGGGGCGGGGGGGAGGCGTGAACATGTTCCCCCAGAACCGGTTAGCATTACACCCATGTGCACGGGAATAGACTAAGCGCACGGTGTGGTTTCGCCATTAGTTAATATGTCTGACCTGTGGGTAGCAGCCCCGTGTTGAACGACTTCCGGTGTTCCCCATCCTACACGAAAGCAATTTATTTCAAGTTCGCTTAACCCGCGCCGTCTCGGGAGGTTGATACGCCTCCTCCCCTAAGGTCCTCCACGGATAGTGAAAGAACTGCGCGCAGCAGCGCGCCGAAATTTGGCATAGCTTTTCCCACATAAATTTGTCATGTAGCGTCAAAATTTTGAGGTCACGTCATCTAGGGTCAACGAGTTAGTCAAGGTCAAGTGCGGTCAACTCCAGAAATGTTCAACCAGTCGTCACGCTTTAATGGATAGAGATATTTTAATTAAATTTTCAGCGTTTACTTATCTTTAGGGACGAAACAAGACTCACCGGATGATTTTTTTCCGTTTTTGAATACTTATTAGTTTTGTATATTTACCCATAAGAGCTAAAATCGAAGATTCTCGCTAAAGTAAGCATTTTTTGTGACAGCAAGTTGACTTATAACAACGTTTTTCGGTCCACTCTACCCATTATAAAAATTAAAATTAAAGAAAATTGAAAACTAGAAAAGGAAACTAAAAAAAACATTTTTTGGGGGGGAGAGTGGGGGGGGGGAGGTGTGTGGGTAAACATGTTAGGGACATGGTCGATTTCGCCTTCCTTTTCTGATTCCAAATATATTTTTTTCTTCAAATCTCACCCAAAATGAACTCCCAAAAGCCAAAAACATGATGTAGGTCGTGAAAACTTAGGGCCCCTAGTGACGTCACTTTTTTGGGGGGTAAGAGTTTGGGGTGGGGTCAGGCTCTATTCGTCGAGCACTTCCCGATGACACCTCTTTCGTTTTCGTGCGACGCTTAGTTTGGAGATTAGAGGGGGGAGGTGTTGCATCAGCCCCCCCCCGAGACGGGGTGTGCGGATATGACCGGAAAGACGGGAGGGTTAAGAATGGCACCAAAATACAGTATATTTGCTCACTGCATTGTGTTGCCTTTTGTCATCGTTTGCAACGAACACGGGTGAAACCCGGATGCATCGTCATGCAACGGCGCACCAGAGGGGGGGGGGGGGGGGGTATAGTCATAGGTGTAGGTTCCCGAAAATAACTGGGAGTTCACAATGCATGCAGCCAAATGGCGGGTTCAAATAGATCAAGAGTACACCCCGCAGGGTCCAATTTCAAAGTTTGAAATTGTTGAGGAGGGGGTGGGGAAAAGCTAGCATTTGCTGGGGGATACAAGAACCGCACAAAAAATATGCAAAGATGCGGACCTGGTTAAGTTACCGCCCCCTTAGCGGCAGGAGGTTCCCCTGGAGGAGCCGCATGAAACCCTTGAGGAATCCGACTGCAACCCTCCACCCTACCCCCGGTAGACAAGGCCCGATCAGGGAGTAGACCCTCCTCCCGGGCAGACTTGTGCTCGACTCAAATTTGTTGAGCCGACTCACATTTGACTCATAGATCTTGAGATCCGATTCAACTCATGATTCAGAGAAGGTAAAAATTATTTGATTCGACTCAATTCAGACTCAGAGCTCACAAAGCATGATTCGACTCACGACTCGAACATAAATTTGAATCGATTCAGATCCGACTCAATGGTATCAGACTCATAAGCCAATATGATTCAGTGTGCACTGCCCACACATTATTTATATATATATATATATATATATATATATATATATATATATATATATATATATATATAATGTGAGGTGAAACAAAGTTATAGCAAAAATAATTTATTCGACAGACAAATTGATGTCAACGCATCTTCATCTGTGTCCAATTAAAGAAGGGAATTAGTATTTATTTAGACACCAACGAAGATGCTCTAACACCGAAACATCTGTTGAATATATTATTTTTGCTATAACTTTGCTTTCACCTCACATTATTTATCATTCGTCATGCACTGTAGTGGTTGGCATATAGGATATATACAGATAAATGCATCTGCATGCACTGGCGGATCTAGCCCACCGGTTTGGGGGGGGGGGCCAACTTTCGGTTTTCGGCGTCAGCCAGCCCCCCAAACCCCTCTCCCCTCCCCTCCCCCAGTGGCGTACCTAGGAATTGCATCAGGGGAGGGTTCGAACGGATTTGGAGGATGCCCATTCTCGCACTATTTTTGGTTAAAAGCATCAGATTTCGACCACTATTTGGCAAAGGGGTACATTTTTAAAATAATAATTAAAATTAAAATAAAATAAAAAGTAAAATAATAATTGACAACATAATTTCCTGTGTAGGGGCCCCAGCCTACCTCCACCGTTTCTATGTTACCGGATTTTTGTTCTTGTTTACCAAAACGTTCACGTTCACGTTCAACGCCGCCTCGGTAGCTCAGTTGGTTAGAGCGCTGGCCTGTACTGGTCTCCCCTGTCCTGGCAACACAGGGTTCGAGCCGCTTCGCGCGCTCGCATTTAGCCCCCGGCTGGGAGGGTCAGTTGGCAGCTGGCCCGATAAGGCCGGGGACGAGCTACCGGGCGGCCGTGTCGGTGCATTGACGGCACGTTAAACTTTCGGTCAAAATTATTCCGTTCAACTGGAATTCGTGGATCGGGTGGTGGGGCCAGGGTTCACGCAACAAGCTCTGCTTAGCAATAGAACCCTGGTTCACAAAACCACCCCAGCAATAACTCGGATTAAATTTATTTAAAAAAAAAAAAAAAAAAACAACGTCTTGTACCGCGTCAACGTTCGTGCACGTGGACACTGGCGGATCCGATTTTGTCAACTCTTGCTGTAAGCAGAACTTGATCAGCATGGAACCCTCGATGTGTGTCAGAATCTACTATGCTACTATATTGGCTTCCAAACAATTATATACAAAAAAAAATCCTTTAAAATTGGAGATTCTTTCATCCAGACGCAATTTTTTAACTTCGGCAAAGGTTACTGCATTTTAATTTAGTTGACTTCTGTTGGTTTCGGGGGGCCAAAAGACACTATGCCCCCCCCCTTTTAAGCGCTTCGGGGGGGCCATAGCCGGAATGGCCCCTCCCTGGATCCGCCAGTGCATTAGGGTATGTGTAAAACTTGTCTCGTAGGTTAAACTGCAATAATACCCTTAAACTTTGATAGCCCGGTCCTATCACCCGAATCTCCCCTACTTGCAAACCCACCAGTTATCTCTTATTCAGGATATAAATACATACCTCCTCTTGCTATTCTTCTTGAAAACATCAGTCAATGTAGCATGTCTCTTCATCTTAGCAACCCCAACACCTATATGGCTATATGACCGTGCCCCAACACCAACATACGAAACATGCTGCTCAGCTCGGCTCAACTGGTCACTCGCACAAAACATCCTGTTCAAATTCCGCTTTCGAAATCTGGCTCACTGGGTCCGCTTGCCCATTACTGGCTAAACAAACTTCATGAACCTATCTGACGAAGGAATAATGAAACTGCTGATTTCGTCATCTCTTGCTGTAAGCAGAACTTCAACAGCATAGAACCCTCGATGTGTCAGAATCTACTATTCTACCATATTGTGCTTCCAAACAATTATAACAAAATACCTTTAAAATTGGAGATTATTTCACCCGGAACGCTATTTTTTAACCTCAGCAAAGGTTACTGCATTTTAATTTAGTTTACTTTTGTTGGTTTGGGGGGAGGCAAAAGACACTATGCCCCCCCCCCATTTGAAGCGCTTGGGGGGGGGGTGCATGGCCGGAATGCTCCCCCCTGGATCCGCCAGTGTGTGCATGTGCATAAAGTAATTGACTAAAAAAACATTAACGATATGAATGGTTGTGAATGCATATGCAAAGCAATGAGTGCATAATACTTCAATCCACATCAGCATGATGCACAACCTGAATCATATATACCTGACACACATCACCTAACTTCAACATAGCACCCAGGTCCGGCACTGCAATAGGTTTCCGCACAGAATAAAATTGCGTTGGTTTGTTGCCCCCACGAAGTTGGTTTGGTAGCGGGCTTGAAGGTTTCGCTTCACCGTTGGTTTACATGCAATTTTACCGACTTTCTCTACGCTATCTTGCATATTGTATGGCAATATAGGGTACATTGACGTATTCTAATTCAAAAACCTATTCTTTAGCTTGAGCAAAGGGTATCCCAAATGACCCAGTAATAATCGTCCTGCCTAACAATGTGCCATTTCCGGCAGGCTCACCAGCAAGCGCCTCCAAAATAAAGGGATTGTTCCCGATATTGGTAGGATCCCTCTACTGTCCATTTTATGTGTTCAAGTTGTCACCCTAGTTCAAGAGTGGAGGAAAGGACATTCAGGGGGGGGGGGCTAAGTGTGCCATAGCTTCTTCTCCCCAGTGGCAGGAGAGTTTCAGTCGAGTTGCAAGTTTCAGGAGGCCATTCCTAGATCACAATGGTGTTGTACATAAATGTTCAATTATGCATGTATCATCAATAATCCATGCAAGATTCATCAATGAAGAATGCATCATGCCCTGGGTCTGGCTGGCCTAGAAAAAAACTGTTTTGAACAACTGCTGTATGTCAATGTAGGTAGATAGGTACATGTTTGGAAAAATAGGCTGATCCTAGATTTTTGGGATCCTGAACATTATCCTCTCCAGAAAATTATTTCTTGTTTTCTCATCTGAAGGCTGAATTTCCTAAGTTATTAACTTTTGACAACGAACTTCTGTGATCAAGTAAAAGTGCTCAAAATGAACTGTAATGGGTGCAAATTGAGTTACGATGCATAAGGTTTGAAGAAAAATATCCTCCATATTCCAAAATATTTATCTCCACATGCCGGATTACAATGCACAAATCCAACCTTGTCTATGCATGAGAATAAAATGTGTCGGAACAAATGCTCACTGGAAAGAATGGGACAAGATTATAACTCACCTGGTGAGCGGAAGACAAATATATTTGCTAGGAAGCAAATTAAAGTGACCATTGCGTATGATTTGAGAAAAGTCTTCTGCAACCAAATTGATACCATATTTGAAGAAAAAACTTCGAATGACGTCATACGGGCTTGAAGGAAAACTTCGAGCTACCTTCTAGTAAAGGTACCTTGGGTTTGTTATTTGTCACACAAACCAACGCAATTTTATTCAGTGTGCCTGTTGCAGTGCAGGGCCGTTTCGGTTCCATATTCTTTTTCACAATCACATCACATTTCTGTGTTGCGTTCCTGGCACTGGGATTGACTCATGCATGATACTGATTGTAAATACCAAGCTTAACATTAATACTTATTTGTAGTTGTTGTTATCCGTTTTTGGTAAATAACTTAAGTACCCCTCATTCTTTATTCACTGGCAGCTGATAAGTTGACAATTGTAATGCGAAGCATGAATAATTATACTGTGTTTTTACTCCCTACTTTGTGTCGTGGCATACTATTCACAAAGATACATGCTTTATATCATTTGTTCATAACTTGCATTTGAGTCACAAGACTCAAATGACTCATTGTGATTAAAATGACTGACTCGTGATTCAACTCATTTAAAAAAAAAGAAAGATGTGATTCAACTCGCGACTCAAGATATGTTTTGGGGAAAAGAATTGATTCAACTCGCGACTCATCCAAAAACGATTGATTCATGAGTCGATTCTCGATTCAACTCGAGTCGAGCACAAGTCTGCTCCCGGGACACCAGGACAGCCCCCTCCCATCGAAGTGCGTCCCATCCTTTCAGCCTCACCACCAGAAGATAAGGTTCGTGTGAAGAAAGCCTCTCTCAGATGGAGGCCTCCCCCTACAAAAAGTATGGATGCGCCGTGGCATGTGCTGGCTTATGCCCGATTCGTGGCATGGTTTGAGGTACCTTCCCGCTGAAGACCAGTGGGAAATATATTTTGACGGACAATCCTGGTTCGATCTACACTGACTTCAAGCTAAATACCGAAAAAGTCCCGTGCATTGTTTCCATGCAGGTTTCAAGCATCATGCAACAATTTCACAATGACACATGGACACTGGCGGATCTAGCCCACCGGTTTGGGGGTGGGGCCAACTTTCGGTTTTCGGCGTCAGCCACCCCGCCTCCCCTCCCCCAGTGGCGTACTTAGGAATTGCATTAGAGGAGGGGTCGAAGGGATTTGGAGGGTGCCCATTCTCCCACTATTTTTGGTTAAAAGCATCGGATTTCTACCACTATTTGTCAAATGAACCCATCTTTTACAATAAAAATTAATGACAACATAATTTCCTGTGTAGGGGCCCCAGCCTACCTCCACCGCTTCTAAGTTACGGGATTTTTGTTCTTGTTTACCAAAACGTTCATGTTCACGTTCAACGTCTTGTACCACGTCAACGTTCGTGCACGTGTACACACTGGCAGTTCCGATTTTGTCAACTCTTGCTGTAAGCAGAACTTGAGCAGCATAGAAACCTCGATGCGTGTCAGAAAGTACTATGCTACCATATTGGCTTCCAAACAATTATAAAAATACCTTTAAAATTGGAGATTCTTTCATCGAGACGATATTTTTTAACATCGGCAAAGGTTACTGCATTTTCATTCAGTTTACTTCTGCTGGTTTCGGGGGGCCAAAAGACACTATGGCCCCCATTTTAAGCGCTTCGGGGGAGCCATGGCCGGAATGGCCCCTCCCTGGATCCGCTAGTGAATGTAGCCTGTCTCTTGGTTGGTTATTGGTTTCACGACACGTCGACCGTTAAGTCATGTAGCGTCGCCAATCTCTCACGCCGATTAGTCGCGGGCGAAGAGTAGCGACAGGTGAGACTCGAACCCACAACCTTTCGATTGTGAGACGAGCATCTTACCCCTAGACCACTCGTCCCCTAGCCTGTCTCTTCATCTTAGCAACCCCAACACCAACATACGAAACATGCTGCTCAACTGGGCTCAACTGGTCACTCGCACAAAACATCCTGTTCAAATTCCGCTTTCGAAATCTGGCTCACTGGTTCCGCTTGCCCGTTACTGGCTAAACAAACTTCATGAACCTATCTGACGAACGAATAATGAAACTGCTGATTTCGTCATCTCTTGCTGTAAGCAGAACTTCAACAGCATAGAACCCTCGATGCGTCAGAATCTACTATGCTACTATATTGGGCTTCCAAACAATCATAACAAAATACCTATAAAATTGGAGATTATTTCACCCGGAAAGATAGTTTTTTACCCCAGCAAAGGTTACTGCATTTTAATTTAGTTTACTTTTATTGGTTTGGGGGGGGGGGCAAAAGACACTATGGCCCCCTTTTGAAGCGCTTGGGGGTGGGGGGCCATGGCCGGAATGCCCCCCCCCCCCTGGATCCGCCAGTGCACATGGATGCGTCCATGCACGGGCCTTCAGGTGATCGGATGGAGCGAGTTAGTTAATTTAATGCTAGCAATGTCTGTGAACGCACTCAAAATACTAATGCTAATACTTTTACTAGGCTGCGAGGGTGGTTGCTCCTTCAGCGCCACTCCGAGTCCAGCACATCGCATTCGCATACGCCCGTGACCCCATCGCTATAAAGTGAGCGCCGCGAGAGGAAAGTCCTTCACATACTGCATTCCCTAGCCTGAGCTTGTGGTCTCACACAGATAAAAACGACATTGTTCTGAAGGAAAAAGACGTGCCTACAAATTTTGGTTCGTTACTGGAAAGAAAACAACGTTTATTCGAAGCAAGCAACTTTGCATCGTGCGCGCCGCCCGGCCCATATCCATTCGTTGTTGCGGCTCGGGAGGGTGACGCATCGTGCACGTCATAAGGCAACCTGCGCAGAAAGGTGCGCAGAAGCTTATGATTTTACCTCTGTATACGACCTTGGTTGAGGGCACGGCCGTACCGTGTGTCAGAGGCATGCTGTTTGGACTTTCGTGACCTTGGGTCAGGTGGGTCAGGTCAAAGGTCACCAAATCGCAGAGAAACTAAATTGTTGGCTCACAGACATGGCCGATTTCGGCAACCGCTCGCTCGATCTTAATGAAACCTTCACCAAATGATCGGCCGTGTGCCAGAGGCGTGCGGTTTGCACTTTCGTGGCCTTGGGTCAAATCAAAGGTCACCATATCGCCGAAAAACCAAAAAAAAGAAATCCTCGCAGACATGGCCGATCTCGGCAACCACTGGATCGATCTGAATGAAACCTTCACCTAGCAATCGGCCGTGTGCCAGAGTAGTGCGGTTTGCACTTTCGTGGCCTTGGTTTCATTCAAAGGTCACCAAATCTCCGAAAAAAAAAAATTATCGCAAACATGGCCGATCTCGGCAACCGCTGGATCCATCTTAATGAAACCTTCACCAAGCGATCGGCCGTGTGCTAGAGGCGTGCGGTTTGCACCTTTGTGGCCTTGGGTCAAGTCAAAGGTCACTAAATCGCCGAAGAAACAAAAAAATAATCGCAGACATGACCGATCTCGGCAACCGCTGGATCGGTCTTAACCCTCCCCTCCATAACTCCCCTCCATCTAATCTCCAAATTAAGCGTCGCACGAAAACGAAAGTGGTGTCATCGGAAAGCGCTGGACCAGTAGGGCCAAACACTACCCCGGACATTTTGTTTCCCCAAAAGTGACGTCACTAAGGGGCCAAGGTTTTCACGACTTACATCATGTTTTTGGCTCTGGGGAGTTCATTTTGGAGGAGATTTGAGAAGAAAAGTATTTAGAAATAGAAAAGGAAAGCGAAATCGACCAGGGCCATAACATTTTGGCCACCCAAAAGTCAAAATTTTATTTGTTTGAAATTTAAAAAGTATGAGTTTTCAAGTTTTCTTTAATTGTCCTTTCCTAGTGGGTAGAGCGGACCGAAAAACGTTGATCGAAGTCAACTTGCTCCAATAAAAGAATGCTTACTTTAGCCAGAATCTTCGATTTAACTCTAATGGGCAAATATGCAAAACTAATAAGTAATCAAAAACGGAAAAATTAAATTAATTCATCTGGTGCGTTTTGTTGCGTCCCTAAAGATAAGGAAACGCTGAACGTTTCATTAAAATATCTTTATCCGTTAAAGCGTGACGACTCGTTGAACTTTTTTGGAGGTGACCTCACTTGACCTTGACTAACTCGTTGACCTTAGATGACCTGACTTCAAAATTTTGACATAACATGCCAAATTGATGTGGAAAAAGGTATGCCAAATTTCGGCGCGCTGCCGCGCGCCGTTCTTTCACTGTCCGCCGGAAACCTTAGGGGGGGTCGATAACGACTCCCCCGAGACGGCGCCGGTTAATGAAACCTTCACCAAACGATCGGCCGTGTGCCAGAGGCGTGCCGTTTGGACTTTCGTGACCTTGGGTCAGGACAAAGGTCACCAAATCGCCGGAAAACACAATGCAAGGATGTAAGTCAGAAGTCCAAAGGATGCAAGTCAGAAGAATACAAGCTGAAATAATGCAAGTCAAAAGGATAGAAGTCAAAATAATAATACGTGTACGAAAGGCAATTTGAAAGAATACATGCTGAGAGAATACATGTCAAAATAATGCAAACGAAAAAAATACAAGCTGAAGGAATACATTCTGAAATAATGCCAGTTGAAAGAATACCGCATCCAAAATTCCAATGAAACTATCCAACAACAGTCTACACACCTACCAATATCTATCCAGCCCTATTCCCTCAATAACGCATAACACATGTGTGGATCGAATTTCCAATTAATAAATTTCAACCATCCATGCCTGCTTAAAGGGCCGACACAGTGTACACCTACGAGCATTAGTCACATCCTCATCCACCAGTAGTTAGAACACAAAATCGAAATTCTTGAACAAGAATAATTGTCCAACCCATTGTTTTATTGTTTTTTTTAGTTGAACAGACCAGTTGAAAGAATAAAATAAAAAGGATGCAAGTCAGAAGAATACAAGCTGAAATAATGCATATCAAAAGGATACAAGTCAAAAGAGTAATACATGTACAAAAAAGCATAATAGAACATCAAAAATAATAATACATGGCCGTTACGCTGCGCCAACGGCCAACGCAGCGCATCGTAGGCGACATAAGCCTGCACCAAGGGCGTCGCCACCGGGGGGGCAGGGGGCAGTCGCCCCCCTGCCGTGAAACTGTGGGGGCGCCGCCCCCCCTGAAATTTGAGGAGGCCCCTATCCGCAAATGCACAGCAAAAAAGGTGAGCGTGGAGGCCGACGGGACAGAAGATCATGCTGTCAATGAGGCCTCAAGACTGACGAGGCCCCCAGGAAATATAATCAGGTCTCTATAAGAGACGTAGAACAGAGATTGGGAGGAGGCCCCCAGGACGAAAAGGAGGTCCCATGACGAAAATGAGGCCCCATGACGAAAAGGAGGTCCCAAGACGTAGAACAGATATTGGGAGGAGGCCCCCAGGACGAAAAGGAGGCCCCCCGGGACGAAAAGAAGGCCCCAGGACGAAAAGGAGGCTCCCAGGACGAAAAGGAGACCCCCAGAACGAAAAGATACACACAAGGACGAAATGGAGGCCCCCAAGACGTTTGTTTGTTTGTTTGTTTATTTATTTAACACATCACAACACGCATACAAGATGGCCAATTTTGCGATTGGCACAAAAGACCAAGCTGGTCTTAAATCTAGGTGCCTCTCGAAACAACGTCTTTAACCTATAAAACGCTTGACCACCGACACGGTGCGACAATCGCTACCTGCCCCCCGCCAGCACGCCCCATCGCCACACAAAGCATGCACTCGTCTGAGTGGTACCCAACACTGTGCCTGCACCCGGTAGCACCTGGTTAGTTCTGAATGTTAGTTTGTTGTGTTAAAGCGTTTTGTGTTGATAAGAAACGTCTGAAATGTTAATGCAATAAACGGCTCAAGGTTCTTTCTGATACCATATCCAAAAATAAATGCTTGCGAGATCTCCTTTTCAGTTAAATTAGTAAACATATTTGTTGTGCTTCGGAGTTTAGTGAATAGAATATCTCTATGGAAAGCATAAAGAGGACAGTGAAATATGAAGTGAATTGTATCCTGTTTAAAGTGCCACATGGGCATGATGGATCATGTAGAGGATTGATGACAAATACGTCTGCGTTTAGTTGAGTGAGGCCCATTCTAAATCTTGCATGTAGCGCGTTGCCTACTTTTGTTCCTAGCGAATAATATTGTGGTGGTATCGTGGCACCTGTGCGACCCATAATTGAACTCTTGAATTTATTGATGTTTGGTTGGTGTCTTAAATTTTCAGGAAGATTATTCCACACCTTTGTTGTGGCCAGGAAAAACGATTTTTGGAACGAGGCGATTCTATTTCGTGGGACTGTTAGTGTGGTTGAATTTCTCAGGCGCCTTCCCGTAATGGTCTGCCGTGGTTCAGTAACTAGTTTTGTAATATAATTTGGGAGTCTCATACCTGCGTGCTTGATTTTGTGAGACAAAAGAAGTTTATGAATTTCTCGCCGTGTTTTAAGCTCATCCGATCCCAATTCCGACCTAATTTTTCCTGATGATGTTCTATATAGTGCACCTGTGATTAATCTAGTTGCTCTTTTTTGTAATTTTTCAAGTCTGAGTGCATCCGATATTGTTATATGCCCGTCGTATATGGTGTCTGCGTAGTCAAACAAAGGCCGAATGTAAATTTTGTACAAGTTTAGGAGGATTTGCTTTGAAATCTTACTTGCAATAGGATAAAGAGGGCTTAGTGCACAGTTGACCTTTAGGATAATGTCGTTTATGCGACTATGGAAGCGCAAGTCAGAAGAAAATGTTAGGCCGAGGTGTTTATGATTTTCTAAGTTTGGTAATGGCTGGCTTCCCATTCTGAGATTGAGGGGTTTACTGTTTCTCTTACATGTGAATGTTTGTTGGATGGTTTTTGCCGCGTTAAATTGTATGCCCCATTTTGTTCCAAATTCGTGTATAATATCAAGATTTTTTTAATTGATTGTTGTGCTTCTAGTGAGCCTTGGGTGTGCGAAGAGCAAAGCGACGTGTCATCAGCGAAAAAACGTATTTCACTTGTAATCATGTCCGCCAAGTCATTTAAATATATTAATGCCAAAAGTGGTCCCAAAACAGAACCTTGTGGGCAGCCCGCATTTGTGGTAATTGGTGATGATAGGCTGTTTCCTACCCTTACACGCTGTTCTCTATTTCCTAAGTATGATTGTAGCCAATTTAAAGCAGTACCGGTAATCCCACAATCATTTTTGCATTTACAAATAAGTCCTGCATGCCATATAGTATCAAAATATTTTTGTATATCCAACTATATACATGTAAAGTCAAGATTTCGATCTAAAGATGAATATAGAGTATGTGTCAAGTAAAGCAACTGTAGTTCGGTCCCATGATAGGGACGGTAACCACTTTGTTTCTCAGAGAGTATATTATTTTCCGTTATGTGTGAATAAATTCGTTTAAAAACTAACTTTTCTAGAATTTTGGACACACACGATAAGAGGCTAATTGGCCTATAATTTGTGGGATCAGAGCATGACCCTTTCTTTTTGAATATGGGCGATACATTAGCTTGTTTCCATTCCTTAGGGAAAAGTCCGAGTGATAAGGATTTGTTACATAATTTAGTAAGGGGTTCGTAGATAAGAATAGCAATTAATTTAAGCAGCCTGGGAGGTATTTCGTCCGGTCCTGTTGATTTATTTGGATTAAGATGGTTGAGCTGCTGAAGAACTTCATCTTCAGTGACTTGCATTTCTGCCAAACTTGGAAAGCTATGATTATATTGTGCGTCCATGGAGGGTAGTTGCAAGTTGTTAGGTGTTTGGGATTGTCCCGCAAAATGCGCGTTAAAGAGTGTTGCCTTCTCTGCATCATCAATAATTGCACCATTTGGACCATCTAGGGGTGGTATGCTTTGGGACATCGTGGTACCAATTATCCCCTTTAAAATTTGATGGTATTTTCGAGGGCTATGTTTACATTCACCTAGTTTCCTAACCTGGCTCTTAATGTAACTGTTCTTTAGTGATTTGTTAAGTTCGGTGACTCTGTTCCGTTGATCTTTCCAATTATTCCAACTAAACCATGTCTGCATCCTTTGGCACTTCTAAATAATCGGTCTCGTTTTCTGATATTTCTCTTGAACTCAGAATTAACCCAAGGTTTGCTGGCCCCGTTGATTTTGATTATTTTTGTGGGCATAGACTCTTTTGCGGATTGAATAATAACATCAGAAAACATTTTTGCGGCTTCATCAACGTCGTTTCCTAAAACATCTTCCCAGTCTACATTTTGGAGGAATGTGATGATTTTGCCGCTGTCTAGCTTATCAAAGTCCCATATTTTCTTATTATAGATTTGCCTGGTCGACTTGGTGATATTTAAAGTTGCAAATATAGGGTAATGATCAATAGTTGAGAAAGGAGGCAAGATACCACATTCAGAAACAATTTCTTTGTTTGAAGTAATGATTAAGTCTTTAAGATTTTCTACTTCGTTCGCGACTCTTGTCGGTTCGTCTATAAGTTGGAAAAGTTCCAGCGTGTTAATTGTTTCCAGAATATCTAAGTCAAATGGGGTAACTCTTCCCTTGGCGTACGACTGGTTCAAGAAAATATTGCCAGCATTAAAATCTCCCATAAAAAGGATAATTTATTGATTCGACATCAGGGCTAAGGACATGCTATCATTAAATTTGTCAATAAATGACTTATATTCGCCTGATGACAGATTCGGTGGGAGATATGTGCAGCATATTATGATCGATGCATCTTTAATTTTCACCAGACACCATATCCATTCCACATCATCAAGTTCCATGTGGTTGAGTCTTTTGACTGCGAGTGCCGTGCTTACATAGATTGCAACCCCACCTCCCTGGCGAGTCCTGTGCCTCGTCAGTGGATCATGGAACTGGTCTAATCTGTAAAGACTTGGGTGGACCTGGTTGCTTAGTTTTGTCTCAGTTAATAATAATATGTCTACACTATTTTGAGTTGTAAATTGTGCGACCTCATCAAGTCTTGCAGGGGCCGTGATACTGTTTATGTTTACATGGCTTATTTTTATTCGTGCTCGATCGACGAATGGAGGACCGGGGTTAGTCTCAATACCAGATATAATGAGGAGTATCCTGAGATCATGTGTTTGATTCCAGATATCAATGAGTACATTTTTATTGGCACCGGTGCCACGAGTCCTCATTTTATATTCGGGGTGTCCGTGTACGTGATTTCGTGCCACATGTCGTGAACGATGTGAATTTAGAATGGGTTGGTTCAAGAGTTTTTAATGTTACTATGTGAAAACAAGACACAGTAAAACCAGTTGGTGGGGACAGGTGCAGACACAGTAATGAGACAATGGTGCATACCCTAGGAACAGCGGTGGTGGGCAGCGCACTTTCAACATTTTCCTCCCTTAATATACGAGGGTTAGGCGTAGCTCGTGAACATCACGACACAAAACAGTACACGTAGAACAGAGATTGGGACGAGGTCCCCAGGACGAAAAGGAGGCCCCCAGGATGAAAAGGAGGCCCCTAAGACGTAGAACAGAGATTGGGAGGTGGCCCCCATGACGAAAAGGAGGCCCCCAGGACGAAAAGGAGGCCCCCAGGACGAAAAGGAGACCCCTAAGATGTAGAACAGAGATTGGGAGGTGGCCCCCAGGACGAAAGGGAGGCCCCCAGGACGAAAAGGATGCCCCAGGACGCAAATGAGGCCCCCAAGACGTAGAACAGAGATTGGGAGGAGGCCCCCAGGAATAAAAGGACGCCCCCAGGACTAAAAGGGGGCCTCCAGAACGAATAGGATGCACCCAAGGACGAAAAGGAGGCCCCACGACGTAGAACAGAGATTGGGAGGAGGCCCCCAGGACGAAAAGGAGGCCCCCAGGACTAAAAGGAGGCCCCCAGAACGAATAGGATGCACCCAAGGACGAAAAGGAGGCCCACGACGTAGAACAGAGATTGGGAGGAGGCCCCCGGGACGAAAAGGAGGCCCCCAGGACCAAAGACGCAGACGATGCGCCCCCAAACTCCAACAACCAACCAACCAACCCCAGGACGAAAAGGATGCACCAAAGGACGAAAGGGATGCCCCCAAGACGTAGAACAGAGATTGGGATGAGGTCCCCAGGACGAAAAGGAGGCCCCCAGAACGAAAAGGAGGCCCCCAGGACGAAAAGAATGCCCCTAAGACGTATAACAGAGATTGTGAGGTGGCCCCCAGGACGAAAAGGAGGCCCCCAGGACGAAAAGGAGGCCCCAGAACGCAAAGGAAGCCCCCCCCTCAAGACGTAGAACAGAGATTGGGAGGAGGCCCCCAGGACTAAAAGGAGGCCCCAGGACGAAAAGGAGGCCCCCCAGAACGAAAAGGATGCACCCAAGGACGAAAAGGAGGCCTCTTGGACGTAGAACAGAGATTGGAAGGTAGCCCCCAGGACGAAAAGGAGGCCTCTTGGACGTAGAACAGCGATTGGAAGGTAGCCCCCAGGACGAAAAGGTGGCCCCAGGACGAAAAGGAGACCCCAGCACGAAAAGGAGGCCCTCAGGACTGAAAGGATGCCACCGAGACGGGCAAGAAGCCACCCAGGTTAGACGAAAAGGCTTCCGATGGGTGACAGGATATTCTTAAGTTGGAAAACGAGGCCCCCAAGACGGAAGAGGATGCCCCTGCAATATAAAATTAAGACCTGATAGGTGATATTTCTCCGGAAGCAATAGGGGCCCCAAGACGGGTAAGAAGGTCTCCGCAGGGATGAGAGAAGGCCACCGAGACCAGCCAGATGAGGCCCATATTTTGGAAGAGGAGGAACCTGGAAGAGAAGATCTAGGACTAGGACACAAAAGTACCCTGCTAAGAGGGTAATGAGGCTCCAAACACAGATAAGGAGGCCCCTAATTTAAAAAAGGAGTCACCTAGGAGAGGGTAGGAGTCCCCAGAAATCAAGAGAGTGTCAAAAATGACACGGAGGAAACCAGGAATGCAAAGGAGGCCCCAACACCGGAAAGGAGGCCCCAGAATATGAGAGGAGGCCCTAAGACGGAAAAGGAAGCCATTGGATATGAGATGAGGTTTCGGAGACGCAAAAGCAGGCCCCAAACGGGTGAGGTTCCACCGAGATAGAATTGATTGATTGATTATTAGGGTTTTAGGGTGCGTCAACCCCAATTGGGTTATTTTGCACCCATAACAAGGTTAATTCAGCTCTTCAAATCCGGAGAGCAAAATATATGGCACTAGTTCATGATCTACCCAGGTGTGTATATTATTTGGAAACCTACATCCGCAAGGAAACAAAAAACTGCTCTATTTTGGACAAATCTGGAATTATCGCCGAGTAAGTCCACCATCCTCAGAGTATTAGAGCCACGTCCGAAATGGCGCCTGCGTTCTTCTGTGTAGTTCTGGCAAGATACCAGTACATGGCGCACGGTTAGTACTGCATCACACTTCATACATTTGGGCCTTTCATCCCCGCACAATAAGTACCTATGAGTAGATAGCGTGTGTCCAATTCTAAGGCGACAGAGGGCCACCTCGTCCCTTCTACTTTGGCTGAAAGACGATGGCCACAGCGCTAAGTGTGGTTTAATTTCTTTTAATTTGTTGGACTCCACTTGGCCCCATCTGTTCTGCCACCCTTTGAGAAGAAATGATGAAATAATAGTAGGTCACTGGCTGGAAGTGGAAGCACGTGTCGACATGCTGCTTGTGCTGCACGCCTTGCAGCCTGATCGGCGAGTTCATTGCCATGGATTCCGACATGTGCTGGGATCCAGCAAAGTGTTACTTGTTTTCCCATACGATGTAGCGAAGTAAGTTGATATAAAATGTCTCGTACAATGACATGTTGTTGGTTGAAACTACGCAATGACAGAAGACTGCTCAGAGAATCCGTCAGGATAACATGAAAATCCTCGTCGTCGACCTCGATGTATGCAAGGGCTTTGCTAATGGCTATTAACTCGGCTGTGAAGACAGTGGCATGTGAAGGCAGGGGAAGGATCTCGTAATAGATCCTCTCACGAAGGCGCTACCCACACCGGTGTCAAACTTCGAGCCATCTGTGTATGTGATAATGAAGCCACGGTATGCTGAGGAAATGTGTTCTAATGAACATGATAGTAGCTCCTCTTTGGTAACATCCATTTTTCTCTCGGCAGTGAGGACGATGTCGAGATAGAAAAGGATGATCCAGAGACGTGGCAGGAGGCACCTAATTCGGAAGAGAACGACACAAGATTGGAAATGAGACCCCATGATGAACGAGGAGGCCCCTAAAATAGGTGAGAAAGGCCATTGGATAAGAGAGATGGTTCCCAGGCGGAAAAGTAGGCTCGAAGACGGCTAAGAAGGTCCACGGGAAATAACAAGGCCACTAAGATAGGAAAGGTTGCCAGTAATTTGGCAAAGGAGGCGCCTGGGAGAGAAGAGGAGTCAACGAGGAGATAGGAGACCAACCCTAAGATGGGTAAAGATCGAATCCAGAGCGCAGAGCAGGAGAACGCACAGCAGGAGGCCCCCAAGACGTGAGAGGAGGCCCCTAATTTGACCAAAAGAAGGCCTCTAGAAGAAACATGAGGCACCTGCCGGACTCGAGAGGAGTCCCTCAAGAAGGAGTAGGTCTCCAGGACCAAATGAGGTCCCGAAGACCGGAAAGAGTTCCCAGGAAATGAGAGGAGGCCCTTAAGATGGGAGTGGTAGCAGGTATGGAAGGAGGTGAGGTTTCCAAAATTGAAGATCCCTCAAGACGGGTAAGGTTTTTCCAGGATAAAGGAGGAGCCACACGAGGCGTGGCAGGAGGCCCCTAATTTGGCAGAGAATGCCCTTCGAAGGTGAGGGGAAGCCCCATGCCACGTTGAAGGGGCCCCAGAATGCAAGAGGAGGCCCTCCAAGACGGGAGAGGAGGACCATTGAATATGGAGGAGGGTAGGACACACAAGGAGACATCGAAAACCGGTAAAAAGGCTCTAGGAAATGAGACGCGACAGGAGGCCAATAATTTGCAAGAAGAAACCCCTCAGAAATAGTAAGAGTCGTGCCTGGGTATTTTAAAATCACAATATGGGCCCCAAAAGATCCGGCCGGGGCCCCCGCAAATTACGCTAAGCCTGGGGTACCAAAAATTCACGCCCGGACCACGAAAATCATGCCAGGGGCATGATAGGTCGTACCGTGCCCCAACAGTCTCATTGGGACTAAAACAAATGAAGCCGGAGCAACGAAAAACAATCCGGACATGGATAATCACTCTGGGGGCCCAACAATGACGCCAAAAGCCTCCAAAACGCATTGGACCCCCAAAAAGTGTCGAGGCCGCTACAGCTCGCGCTAGGGATCCAAGAAAATGACGTCGGGGCCCAAAAGATCACATTGGACTAAAAAAAGTCGCGTCGCAACCCTTGAAAATCGCACTGGAGGCCCAGAAGGTCGCGCCGGGGCCCCAAAAGTTGCAGCTACCCTAAAAATCAAGCTTAACCGGAATGTCACTCTGGGACAAAAAAAAACTCCTTCAGTGGCCGCAGTGCTATATCAAAGGGGCAAATGCCCCCTCCATCCTGAGAGGGATAAGCTCCCAAGAATCGTGTCGGGGCCTCAAAAATCGCGCTGGGGCCACCAAAATTCGCGTCGGTCCACCAGAATTCGCGAATGGGTCTCCAAATAAATACGGCCAGCCCTGGGAAACTCGCTCCGAGGCCCGAAAAATTGCGACAGGAACCGCCAAAATCGCGTTGGGGCCACAGCTAAATACAACGCGTCGCACAAACTCGAACCGGGCCCCCCCCCCCCCAAATATCGCGCTCGGGACCCACAATTCCCATCGGTAGTCCCGTCGAGGCTCTAAAAAATTGCCGTCTAGGGCCACATGTAAGCACAGTCTGACCACAAACACCGGATCGGTATCCGAAAAAAATCAAGCTGGAGCCCTCCAAAATAAGGATGGATTCCAACAACTAAATGCCCAGGTAAAAAAAATTGCTCTGGAGCACCGAACATATTATCAGATGCCTTCACAAATTGCGTACGGCACCGAAAAACAAACCGGATCTCGAACAATCGAGGTGGGATACAAAAACATGGCGCGAAGGACTCGAGAAATCAGGCCGGGATTCGGACTTTAAAAAAAATCAGAAAAGTTTCACAAAATCGTATTGAGCCCAGAAAACTGGGGTTGGGTCTCCGGAACCACGCGACTGGGCGCGATAAGCCGCTCTGGGACCTAGAAACATCGTACCGAAGCCCCACAATTGTACTTGGGCCCCATAAGTGTGCGTCAGAAGCCCAAAATAAACACATCGGGACCCTAAGAGCACAGCGTGGGCCGAAAATACAACTGGCCCTCCAAAGCGCACAGTCTCACAAACACGACAGGGCCTTAACACATGCGTTGCAGCCATAAATATATATACCGGGAGGTATAAAAAATACACCGGAAGCTCTCAAGGCACACAGGGGTCATGATAACGCACAATAGCCTGAAAAGGTGGCTGGGGCCGCAAAAGGCAACATGGTTCCAAAACAAACAAAAAGACCGGGCGCTAAATAAACACATCGGGATCTTCGAAAACACCCCGACACGTCAAAAAATATCCTCGGTGCACAAAAATGCAACAAACCCTAAAACGAGCAGGGGGTTCGAAAATGCTTTAGGCCCCTAACAAAAATGGATTGGAGCCATAATGCACAATCATAGACCAAGAAAGACGCAACGGGTCCAAAAAAGAACGCTGAGGCTTGGCCTCGGTTCGGTATCCAATCTGGGAGGATAGCAGCAAAGATATGAAGTGCATCAAAGCTCAGCGGAAACCGCATTTCATAACTACTAGGAAATGTGAGAGGTAGGAAACTAATGATCGAATTTAATCAATCGACTTTTCGCAGCTAACGCCCATACGAATCATTCCATCACGCCAAATATGGCGCAAGTCTATCAGGTGGCAGCAATTAGCAAAACGCAGAAGGCCTAGCAGAAACCATAGCATCGCACGAAGTGTGGGGAATGCACCGAATACGAAAAATGGGTGTGCACGTGCACTGACGTTGCCGTCATGGCGACCGGGTGCTATGAACTGGAATGCCTGACATTGTGAAGTTTTGCATTTTAAAGTGGTGGGTAATACATTTTACGTTGAAGTTATGGGCCTATTACATCTTCGAAACCCTGCTCGTTGTGGCTTTGTTGTGTTTTTTTGTGCACCGAGTATTTTGTTACGTCTCGGGGCGTTTTCGAAGATCCAGATGTGTTTCTTTAGCTCCCGGTCGTTTTGTACGTTTTGGAAACATGTTGCCTTTTGTGGCTCCAGCCTCTTTTCCAGGCCCTTGTGCGTTCTCATGGTTCCTGTGCGCCTTGCGAGCTTGCAGTGTATTTTTCTTAGAGCTCCCGGTATGTTTATTTAGGGCTGCAACGCATGTTTTAAGGCTCTATCGCTTTTTGGGAGACTCTGTGCGCTTTGGAGGGTTAGTTGTATTTTCTGGCACCGTCGTACTCTTAGGGTCCCGCTGTGTATATTTGGGGCTTCTGACGCACATTTGTGGGGCCCCAGTATGATTTTGGGGCTTCGGTGCGATTTTTTATGGGTCCCAGCGCGACTTATCGCGCCCAGGCGCGTGGTTCCGGAGACCCAACGCCAGCTTTCTGGGCTCAACGCGATTTTTGTGGATCTTTTCTGGTTTTTTTTTAAGTCCGAATCCCGGCCTGATTTTTCGAACCTCTGGCGTCATGTTTTTGTATCCCACCTCGATTTTTCGAGATCCGGTATGCTTTTCGGTGTCATACGCAATTTTTGAAGGCATCTGAAAAAATGTTCGGTGCAACAGAGCCATTTTCCTGACCCGGACATTTATTTGTTGGAATCTCTCCTTTTTTTGGAGGGCTCCAGCTTGATTTTTTGGATACCGATCCGGTTTTGTGGTATAGGTGTAATTTCAGCAGTGTGAGGTAACTTATCAAGGGATACCAAAAGAAAACCTAAGAACTGAGTGGTGGAGTTAGGGTTGAAATCCGACCAATCAGAAACCATAGTGGTAGATTAGGCCCCTCCACAGGACAATTTAGTGGATGACTAATTATATTATTTGGAAATGTACCCTTTGACAAAATAGCGGTCGAAATCCAAGGACTTTTGAATGGGCGTAGGTGCCCCCCCTGCAAATCCGTTTGCCCCCTCCTGCTTGACGCAAATATAGGTACTCCACTGGTCCCTCAATCATTTTCCGAAACATACGCCCATGGGGAAACGCCAACATTGAGGGGACAAATTACCCCTCATAACCATACAATACAACATCCATGCCCCATATAAAATGGGATGAATGATGTCTTTAAATGCATTTTCTACCAACAAACTTCTTTTCTGTTATTACAGCCTGCATGATTAGAGCTTCCCAGCTTCCATACCTTCTCAACCTCATTTACAAAACGGTACAGCACAGCGAAAACGATGGGCGTGACGGCGTGGAATTTGAAAGCTTGGATTATCTATGTACTGACATTGTTGCATTGTTGCAATGCCATTTATGCATTGCTGTTCAATGCTTGTTCCTGCCGTGAATTTATTCGCTGAGGATATATTTTAGCTCGTGTGACAGTTGCCTTGCAGCCAGCACCAAATGTTATAAAAATAAATAAATTCCCAAGATGGCGCTCAGAAAACCAATGCAATCCACTTCTCGTTGTCACCTTTGCGAAATTGTCGTCCTTGGACTGAGAAATGGTCGTTCAAGCTTTGCTTATTACATCAAGCTGGTGGGAATAAATAACAGTAGTGATGAATCTAGCTATATTCAGTTAGACTTGGATGACTTAAAAGTGGGTTTATCAATGGCAGATATCTGTAAGATATGCTTAGCACCAGCCCCGCCAGCTCGCTGCAATCTAGAGGCCAGCGGGAAGATTCGAGAAAGCATTGAGACGATGGTTTGTTTTGGCACTTATGTATGTGTCCAAATATTACTTATTTATACCCTGGTATGGCCCAGTTTTTAGCGAAAATGATTAGTGCTATTGCGTTTTGAGTAAATGATGCACCATGCCAAGAACCAAAAAAAAACGAATATGAAATCATGTTCCCCATACTCGAACCATAGTATAAGAGCCTAAAAACAATATGAGACCCTAACACAATGGAGGCCCCCTTTCGGGGAACAGGAGGCCCCCTTTCGACCTTGCCCCCCGCCCCTGGAAGGATTTCGTGGCGACGCCACTGGCTTGCACATCAAACTCACGTGTAGCAGCCCCTCAGGGTCCGACAGTTTGGAAGTTCTGCACGTGGGTGTGCATAATATCCAACTCTGCTATTAAAGAACTGCATACGATGGGGCAGCCGCTCGTGCGTGGTTTTGACAAAAAAATGCCTGTGGAAACTTTCAGGCACACAATTTGTAATGCCACAGGTAGGTGTATGGTCTAGTTCCTATTGAAACCATTGTATAACAAGCTATGAGTAAGAAGAACGCGTAAGTTATACTCATACTCATGTTACAACAAAGAATTAGATCCAAATTCGCACTGTATATATTCCGTCCACGGGCCTTCCTCAACAGTCTGTTGGGCCAGGGGCCTGTTGAGGAAGGCCCGTGGTCGAAATATATTCAGTGCGAATTTGGATCTATTTCTCTGTTGTAACATGAGCATAAGGCTATTTTACGGCTTTTTCTTGTTCATAATCATGCTCAACACATCACTGCACCTAATATAACAAGCTATCGTTTTCGTTAACTATCAACCCGGTCAATGCAAGGGCAGTAAAGACTGTTGGACTTTCAACTAGTTATCATGCAAGCAGAGGAAAACTAGAAAATCACAACCACGCTCTGCTCCTTGCATACACTGGTTGCCGTGGTCCCGGATCTGATCGAAGTTCTCTGCAACAGGTACGGTAACACGGATCTGATCCAACTGGTACTGCGGTATCCAACTGGTACTGTGGTACCGTTAGTTGGGTGAGCAGACGACTGCCGCACCGGCCACTTGCCGCGAGGTGAAGATAATACCGCGGAAGTCTGACGACCTGGCACCAGCATGTGGCGACCCACAGCCGTTGTCGATCTATCACCAGGTTTGGTGACCTGACCCGGAGTCACCACAGCTGTCAACGCAACGTTGGACAGCCGCCGTCTCTACTAGTCTTCTACCGGCTTCCCGATACCTCAACGAGAAAAAACGCCAACCCAGGCTTCCTGAAATCCTTTTCAAAATCCCCTCCGATGTTGGCCACCAATAGGGCTGTATCACTAGATGCACACCAACCCCACTACCATGTTGGTGTGTTCAAAATCGATTCAAGCCATTACGCTCTCTATCGGGTTTGAACTGAGTTCACCCAAAATTGGCAAATCTACACTAACCTAACCTAGCCTAGCCTAGCCTAGCTTAGCCTAACCTAGCCTAACCTAATCTAAACCTAACTAAAACTAACCAAACCTAAGCCGATTCAGCGCAACCCGTTCTCCCATCACATCGGTGTCGCTCACGTGCAGCACATTGACTCGATCGCACCGAAATTGTGCCCAATGGGTAGCCAACACTGTGGGCTTTCACGTAGTGTGACACATCCCTCATTTCCCGCGATGTGAGCCGAGCCGGGCGCCAATATGAAGGCGGTCGCGTTTTTCGTCGGGATAAGTCGCAGCCCCATGTTAAACGGGAGTGGAGGTGTTGCTCGAATATGAGCGCATGGCACGTGCTACGCTTCGCCCACCCCTACAAATTGTACATTGCCAGATAGTCCATGTGACGGGCTATCAGTCCACCAAATTTGATCTAGTGTGCGGCGCTCTCGGTTTGGAGGTGCCCAACTCAAAACAGATGCACGCGCCTGGCGGTCGCACGGTACGGTGCACGCGACCGCCGACCACAAAAGCACGCAGTTCCCTATGGGGTGCGTCTTTCCACAAGGTTTCATACTCGTGCGACCTGTGGCATATGCTGTGGCCCTGGCTAACTGATCTCGATATGACCCCAGTTGACGGCACGTGGCACGTGCCCACGTAGCACGCGCAACCAGAACCACCGGCATAGTCTGTCACCGGTACCGGCGCATCACGTGTGAAAATTTAAGTGAAATCCGCCCGGCCGTTTTGGCACAGCATGCGTTGAAGCGGCACATACAGACAGACCCACACACAGACAAGCATTTCTCGACAACTTTAGAAAAACAACCGCCATGTATTAAATCTCCGATAGAGATTTATCGTGACTTAGTCACTCTAAATCTAAGTCTACGATTTTGAACTCCATCACACCAACCCTACTACCATGTTGGTGTGTTCAAAATCGATCCACGCCATTACGCTCTCAATCGGGTTTGAACCGAGTTCACCCAAAATTGGCAAATCTACACTAACCTAACCTAGCCTAGCCTAGCCTAACCTAGCCTAACCTAACCTAACCAAACCTAAACAAACCTAACCAAACCTAACAAAACCTAACAAATCCTACAAAAACCTAACCAAACATAACCAAACCTAGCCAAACCTAGCCAAACCTAACCAAACCTAACCAAACCTAACCAAACCTAATCAAACCGAACCAATCCTAAACGAAATATAACCAAACCGAACCAAACCTAAACGGAACCTAAACGGAACCTAACCTAGCCTAACCTAAGCTAACCTAACTAAACCTAACCAAACCTAACCAAACCTAATCAAACCGAACCAATCCTAAACGAAACATAACCAAACCGAACCAAACCTTAACGAAACCTAACCTAACCAAACCAAACCTAACCTAACCTAAGCAAACCTAACCAAACCTAGCCAAACCTAACCAAATCTAACCAAACCTAACCTAATATAACCTGACCTGACCTATCCCAAGCAGACCTCATTTAATCCAACCCTGCCCATTCAATTGACCTACCCTACCCTTTTGCCCTACCCTCCATACCCTGCTTGTTATGTTTGTACGTAAATATGACCGATACCAGAGATTGGGTGATGATTAAAACACTTCGTCAATATTGGTACACGGCCTGATACATAAAACATATACACTACAAATCATGTACGTAAGATGGCTCTTTATATATACTCTGTCTCGGAAGAATGGTCATGCCATACATATGTCAGAACGATGTGTGGCTCTATTTTGCTTAATATGGGCATTTGGTTACTTTATATAGTCGTCCTTAACCTAACATACCCTAGCCTAGCATGGCCTTACTAAAGCAGACCTGATTTGATCTGACCTAACACTGCTCTTTCCTAACTTCATTTCCATACACGCAATAACACAGCTGTACTGCCCTGCATACACCATAAGTTATATTCCCTTATATAAAATCCTTCCCACGGTAAATTGACTGGCGTGGTAGCACGTGCGACCTGTATAATTTTCAACCGATGAACTTCGCTCAAGAAAACCCACTGATTCATCAATGCAATGAGCCGGTTAAGAAGGCGGAAAATGATGTTTGGTAATGCTTCAGGGCAGCCTTGATTGTAGGGAAAGTTGCTTCGATTTGTAAAATTTAAAGGTATCGTATGAATCACAACCGTTTAAGCTATGCGTGTATACCACTTTGTATCAAAAATGTTGTCTTACCGAGACGCTGATGGGATGGAAAGCAGAGCCTGTTTTGCGGGTCACGACACTTGTCACTCTCGTCGCGATGGCTGACCCCTGGTATGTGGTAGGTGCCCATAGTCAATATGGAAAGTGTAGCCGGTACATCGAACCGGGTAATGCAAGCAACGGCGTACCGTTACTTTTATCCGTTTCCCAGCACCAGACCCTGGCAGTGGACCACAATAATCACGGATAGTTGGGTCTCTGACAGCGTTCCCATGCTGACAATCGTGTACATTATCTCAAAAAGTCGTTCGTTGGCAACGGGCCGTCATAGCTACGGAAATCGCTCACCGAAGCATTATTGGCCGTCATCTTCAAGCAACTCACTTCAGCGCACTCGGGTTCAGATCCGCGCTGCAACCATGCCCGGCTGCATCAGGTCGACTGCTGCCTGACCCCGACCTATACCGCACAACAGTCACTTCAACACACAGCTGTCCGTAACAGTGCTATATATTCTGAATATTAACAGTCGGGCTGTGGTCACAGTCAACAGGCTGCGGACCAGGCCGTGGCACCCACATGCACCGATACATTGGCGGTTTGAGGGGCTGGGGAAGGGGAGGGAAGGAGAGGTCGCATGCTGGGTATGACCCCAAAGCCCCCTCCCCATCCTGGACCCGCTGGTATGTACATGGCGACGGACCTGGACCCAGGCTTACTGCCACCATGGCGCAGAGCCGGAGCACACCGCCGACTGTGGACTGTGCCGGAAGACCAGCTATCCCCAGCGCCAGCCGGAGAGTGCGATGGTAAAATAAAATAAATGCCGAAATAACGAAATAACTAAGTGAACACAGAAGTCAAATAGCACGCTTGTTTGAGAATCAGTACTTTTGATGAAAGAAGCAATAACCTACATAGCAATGTTGCATTGTGTACGGGCCAAAATAATGTTATTTCATAAGCTTTAAAGTAATACAGGAAAACAATGGCAAGAGTCATCACGTAGGAAATAAGGAATTAGACAATTTTGAAGCATGTGGGAAACCATAGGCAGCAGTCTTAATCGCACTCTTCACGGCGGCGCTGAGAATCTCAGCAGACGCCTGGCAGAGGTGGACACCCCCCTCGTCCCACGTGGTGGGAGTCATTGGTGGGGCGTCCACAGAGAGCCTGGCGGTTTCGGCCATACACTCTGTCTCCCAGGCGCCCTCAGCAGCCATCGCTGCGGCGTCCAGCACGTCGGGGCTGCCCGGCCCCTGAGCCACACCACCGGCAGGGAGGCGGTGGGCCGCCAACAGCACCTCCCGCGGCTGTCCGGCCCCTGAGCCACACCACCGGCAGGGAGGCGGTGGGCCGCCAACAGCACCTCCCGCGGCTGTCCGGCCCCTGAGCCACACCACCGGCAGGGAGGCGGTGGGCCAGCACCTCCCGCGGCTGCCCGACTCTAAGGAACACCACCGGCAGGGAGGCGGTGGGCCGCCAACAGCACCTCCCGCGGCTGTCCGGCCCCTGAGCCACACCACCGGCAGGGAGGCGGTGGGCCGCCAACAGCACCTCCCGCGGCTGTCCGCTGGCACCACCGGAGGGAGACGGTGGGCCGCCGACAGCACCTCCCGCGGCTGTCCGGCCCCTGAGCCACACCACCGGCAGGGAGACGGTGGGCCGCCAACAGCACCTCCCGCGGCTGCCCGACTCTAAGGAACACCACCGGCAGGGCGGCAGTGGGCCGCCAACAGCACCTCCCGCGGCTGGGTATGACCCTGAGCCGCACCACCGGCAGGGACACGGTGGGCCTGCCAACAGCACCCACGTCCACAGAAGGGTAGCCGTTCTCGACGGCTACCCTTCGAGAACCGCTCCAGAGCTGCCGGAAGGTCCCTGCCGGCAGTGAGACTCGGGGTATGACACTGAGGATCACCAGTGTCATAGCCTGCGCCATCAGGGGCAGCGCCGCCACAAACCGCTCCAACTCGCCAACACAGGCGTCGGCGACGGCAGCTATGTTTGCGTCTGTGGCGACGCTGAGGGCGTTGCCTCCGACCGAGAGGAGGCAAACGCCCGGCCTGTTGGTGACAGCAGTTGGCTCCCGCCATGCCAGGAGGGCCGTCGCCAGCCGAAACCAGTCGGCGACGGTGTCCCCCCACAAACCGCCGACGACACCGCCACGCAGGAACACAAATTTCATGTGCTGCCACGCACGACGTCGGGGAGTGGATCAGGCAGGTGGGGCCCGGTCAGGTGACTGTCGCCCAGACACAATATCTTATGGACCAGGCCGGGCCCCACCTGGTCTGAAACGTGCTCAGCGGCCTGACGCGGCGGACGGCGGAACGGCTGCTCCAGCCACTGCGCCTGGCGCGCGCTATGGTACCGATGTAGCCGGAAAACACGCTTCCCCTGAAATTAATGAACATTGATGTCATTTCGCCATTTTTTTTCAACAGCAGAACTACAAGCGTAACTAAGTAATTTAGGCCAGAACACGTTTTTTTATTGTTGATTTTTGATTTCTTCAATTTTGAAGCCAGAACCGAAGGGACGCAAACAGTACAGTCTCATAGGAGGGGAAGGTATTGCTGAAGAACGGGAAATCGATCGCACCAGATACTACATGGCTTGCCATCGGAGAAGGAGACCACAATCAGTCCCATAAATGCTGTGGGCATATGCGGGCTAAGGAAAATAAGCCCATTGCCATTAAATGATGGTAGGCTGTACAGGTGGGTGTACCTCCTACTACCCTACAAACATATGGCTGTGCTTGGTTGTCAAACCCATGACTGTGCTTCATTTAGTGTGTGCAACTGCCTAGCTGTGTGCTTAGATACGCACTGTAAGGTCTATCTAAGCCTTGCAATCCGCAACGGCAACTCCAGCTATGTGCCAATCATATACAGCTGAAGAAACTACTTTCGGTTATGCACGTTTTTCTTCAAAAGAAATAGTTTCGAGCCTGGCATGACACATTTGTGTTCTGGTGCATTGAGCCTGGTAACTACCTAGGTTTAGAGTGCATTGAGGCGTTTCCTCGAAATGTTAAGATTCCACCAATGGGTCCAATCCAATATCAGAATACACCAAATGCACTTCAGATACGGCATCCTATGTATATATGGTATACATGTGGAATATTTGGTACATGTGGTATACATACCTATATATATATATATATATATATATATATATATATATATATATATATATATATATATATATATATATATGTAAGTATATATCTCAGATTTAACGAAAATCCATGAGCAAGGTTAATATTTGCTTCGAATTCAGTTCAGCTGGATTGATGCTTAGCCGGCATGAAGCGAACGGTGCATGAGGCATTTTTTAAAAGCACATTCTACAGCAGTGCATTCACAAGCTGTTCAGTGAAACAGCCAATTAAAGTACAACTAACATGTGTACACCGTGATGGAACAGAAGAGAACTTGGAATGGAAACAGTGGAATGGGAACATTCATGTGCTCGTTGATACGTTTATTAGCCCATAGGTACGCCTGCGGGCACCTATGGCAGCTCAAATGCCTTTGCAAGCGCGTACAGAACATTATGAACATCCACGGGCAAAGGTCCAGGTCGCCGATGTCATAACTTAGTGATGTTTTTCTTCGTGAAAAAGTATAGCATCGCTAGCCATTGCCGAATACTGAATGTCTTTTCCAATGAAGTTTTGACATTTTGCATCTCGATGCATTCATACGCGGTCTGTATACCTTGTTCATAACATAGCTCTGTTTGCTTGTAATTTGAGTGGATAAGGGATTCTAGGACAAATGTACGTAAGGACAAATGTACGTATGGCATATGTACGTAAGCAAATGCACGTGAGCAAATGTACGTAAGCGCAGATGTACGTATGGCAGTTGTACGTAAGCGCAGATGTACGTATGGCTAATGTACGTAAGCGCAAATGTACGTATGGCAAATGTACGCATGCGCGAATGTACGTATGCGCAAAAGTACGTATGCTCAAATGTGCGTATGCGCAAAAGTACGTAAGCGCAAATGTACGTAAGCGCAAATGTACGTACGCGCAAATGTACGTAGGCGCGAATGTACGTATGCGCAGAAGTACGTATCCGCAAATGTACGTAAGCGCAAATGTACGTAAGCGCAAAAGTACGTATGCGCAAAAGCGCGTATGCGCAAATGTATGCAAGCGCAAATGTACGTATGCGCAAATGTACGTAAGCGCAAAAGTACGTATGATTAAATGCATGTAAGAGCAAATGTACGTATGCGCAAATGTACGTATGCCCAAATGTACGTATGCGCACATGTATGTATGCACAAATGTACGTAAGCACAAACGTACGTAAGTGTAAATGTAAGTATACGCAAGTGTACGCAAGCGCAAATGTGCGTAAGCGCAAAAGTACGTAAGCGCGAATGTACCTAAGCGCAACAGTACGTAAACGTAAAATAATGCAAGAGCAAATGTACGTATGAGCCAACATGCGTACACTTAGGCATACGTGCCTTTGCGTTTAAGCACATTTGGTTAGGTGTATATGCCATACATACATTTCCTCTCACGTACATTTCCCATACGTAAATTTGCGCTGAAGTAAATTGCCTAAATTAAATTTAATAAAATAAAATAAAATTGGCATGCGTACATCTGCACTTACGTACAATTGCCATACGTGCATTTGCGCTTACGTACATTTGCGCATACGTACGTAAGCACAAAAGTACATTTGCGCATACGTACATTTGCGCATACGTACATTTGTGCATACGTACTTTTGCGCTTACGTACACTTGCGTTTAGGTACATTTGCGCTTACGTACATTTGCGTTAACGTACATTTGCGTTTACGTACATTTGCGCATACGTACTTTTGCGCATACGTACATTTGCCACACGTACAATTGGGCTTACGTATATTACCCATACGTACATCTGCGCTTGCGTACAATTGTCATACGTACATCTGCGCCTACATACATTTGCTTACGTACATTTGGGTACGTACATCTGCCATACATACATTTGCTTTACGTACATTTGTCCGGTTGCCGGATAAGGCGATCCGGGCCCCCAGATAAGGCGATCCAGGACCCGAACGACGATTAAAATAAAACGTTCATGTCCAAGGGAAAGAGAGTGCCTTTTTCGAAATAAAGTGGCCGAAACCTGGGTATTTTAGGATATGTGGAGATTGTTCGGGCCCCAATTCGTAATTCAGCCCACTCCCATCTTTGGCAATTCTTGGCTACATTCCTGGATGTAGGTAACATTACTTCCGGAGACGTGACCCGTGAGCCCTGAAGCCGCAATCAGTTCGCCGAACCGGTGCACCACGTGTGAAAATTTGAGGCGAAATCGATCCAGCTGTTTTGGTGCAGCATGCGTGGAATCGACATGATGTACACTCACATCCTTTCACAAGGACATTGACACACATAGGCTCACAGAATAACATTTTACCAACATCTATGAAAAACCAACTGCCATTGTCGTTTTGGAGGATTTTTGAGGTCATGTACGTAATTTTGAAAGAACGGAAGTTCCATCGCCCACATTCAACGGCGGCTAAGGGAATATAATCGTAGGAATGCATGCAGGCCTTCAAGTGAAAAAGCTGCTGCGTAAATTGGGCACTACAGCTGCCCCCGCGATGTTAGCAAGGTTTCGGAGCAAGAAACGATTTCACACACGAACAAAGCTGGCTAAGCTCATTCGCGACAGAGCAACACGCTGGCCGCTGGACCTTCACAATGAATGAAAATAAACTATTGGTTGGCAAAACATTGTAACAAACGGCATTCCGATGCGGGTAAAAATCGAGCGGCAAGCTTACCATTGCTGGCACGATGAGAAGTGAGAGTGCTGAAGCTGCAGTTGAGGGAGAGGGTGCTGAGGCTGCGGCCTTCGGTGGAGTCTCTGTATATGGAGGAAACAAATAATATATTTTGTTTTCGAATTGGCATGCGCGGGATAGCTGCACACTTGTGGTTCAAAATATGTTGGGAAATTATCAGGTGTAGCAGATGCACCAAACACAAATGTTGCTGTACGCGGTTGATTGGAGAGAAATGTACAGAAGTGCCATAAATAATAGCAATAAAACGACAGAAATAAAAGAACGTGCTTCGCATGAATACATGATAGCTAGATACCTCGAAGAGCTAATCAGAAGCATATCTAACAAAAAGCAAATGGGGGAACAGCACTTTCACCATAGCTGTCGGAGAAGGATAAATGAAACTATGTAGCCCTGCGCATGGACATCATCTATGAGCAGTTTGGGAGCGTGACCAATTCCTGTGGTACAAGAAACGACGCTCCTTGTTCTTCCCAAAATACATTGGAATGTATTCAAATACATTTTTTTCAGATTGAATATGTAAATGACAAATTAACATTCGCAGGGTACCAAACCAGGGGGAGTCCAGTTTCCCCTCCCTCCTCCCCACCCGATATCTCTGGCCATGGTCATAGGTAAGAGCGCTGACGTTGATCCAATCGATTCTTAAGTGGGTTCTCAGAATCAATTCAACTCCTGTCAAACCTAGCAATGTCATAAAACAGTCAGGTTTGATCGGTTCATCAACTACAAATACAATACAATCTTACCGAAAAGAAGTTCCTTGGCTGGAATATTCGCTGGAAGAGTAGCAAGGCGCAGGTAGACCGGCAAGTAGTATTCGTGTACGAATGAAGCGAATAATCCAGTCACGATAAGAGCATAAATTTGTTTGTTTCTGTTCTTGGTGTCTTAACACAAGAATTCATGGACAAACCCAAAAAAGTATGGTCATTCATGGGCAACCGCCCTTGCGTTGATTATAAATGTGTTCTTTCAGTGTTTTGTTTCTTTTTCTTCTTAATTTCGATATAAATTTGTATCCGAAATATTTATTTGAACTACCAATATGTATTAAGTATCGAGTTATCCTGCCCTTGCTAATTGCATCCAGCGTCGTGATAACGTTTACAAGTACAAAAAAAAATGCTGAGTCACGTGCATTTATTAATGCAAGCCCCCGGATTCCACACAATTTATCAGTGCACTTGTCAGTGTACTGTTGTCAGCTAGCTGAGTACTGCATACGACACCGTAGTCGATTTGCTCGACAATACCGCTTCGGCTACCACCTACATGCTGGTGAAATTCGGTCGCCATCCTCCGTCATTGCCCTGCTCCATCCCGGCTCGTATTGTATGCCCGTTCTCGACACGACCAGCTGTGCCCTCGTTCCATCCCCATACTGTTGTATCAGGTCCAGTTCAGTCCCATCACGTGTTGGCTGATCTGAACCGAGGAAACACGACATTAATTAATCTGCACTAACCGAACATAACCTAACCCAACACGAAAATTATTAATATCCGCTAACCGAACTTAACCTAACCCAACCAAACCCCACCCAACCTAACCCAATACCACCACACCTAACCTAGCCTATCATGACCTGATCCGATATGACCTGACCGAAGCAGACGTCAGTTGATCTGATTTGCCCTGCCCTTTTTCCAATTTCCTTTCCATATTCCTTATAACACAGCTGTATGTCTCTCCATGCACCATAAGATATATTCATCCGTATAGAATCCTTGCCACGGTAGCTTGGCTGATGTGGAAGCACGTGCGACATGCATAATTTTCGACCCATGAAGTTGGTTCCAGGAAACCCATGGATCCATCGATGCAATGAGCCGGTTGAGAGGCCCGAAAATGACATTTGGTAATGCTTTAGGGTAGTCTTGATTGTAGGAAAAGTAGTTTCAATTGGGAAAATCTAAACGCATCGTGGGAATCACAACAGCGTGCATGCCACTTTTCATCCAAAATGAGTCCTGGCAGGGGCTTGGATAGGGTGGGAAGCAGAACCTATTTTGCGGGTCACGACACATGTCACTCTCGTCGCGATGGCTGATACCTGGCACATGTCAGGTGTAGATAGTGAATGGGAAAACTGTAGCCGGTACCTGGACCTGGATAATGCAAGCAACAGCGTACCGTCACTTTCATCCGTTTTCCAGCACCAGACCCAATCGTGAAAAACGATGAAAACGGACGACTTTCCTTTACACCCCTCCTCCACGTGCCACGTGCGGCAAAAATGTTTGCATTGCCACGCTTGGAGATTGTCTCGGCCACACCGTGGAGTCGGTTTGGTGTCGATCGGCCCATTTGGTTGCCAGCTATGCCGGTTGAAACCGAGCCGATTAGGCGCACTGAACTTGATCATATTTGAACGTAAAAATCCACGTTTCACACGTTAAACCAATTGACAACAGAAGATTTCGGTGCAACCCGTTCTCCCATCACATCGGTGTCGCTCACGTGCAGCACACTGACTCGATCGCACCGAAATTGTGCCCAAAGGGTAGCCAACACTGTGGGCTTTCACGTGGTGTGACACATGCCTCGTTCACCACGATGTGAGCCGAGCCGGGCGCCAATATGAAGGCGGTGGCGTTTTTCGTCGGGATAAGTCTCAGCCCCATGTTAAACAGGAGTGGAGGCGTCGCTCGAATCGGAGCGCATAGCACGCGCTACGCTTCGCCCCATACAAATTGTACATTGTCGGATAGCCCATGTGACGGGGTACCTGTCCACAAAATTTGATGGCTCTAGTACGCGCCGCTCTGAGCTCGTAGGTGCCCAACTGAAATCAGATGCACGCGCCTGGCGGTCGCACGGTACGGCGCACCCGGCCGCCGACCACAAAAGCACTCAGTTCCCTGTGGGGCGCGTGTTTGCACAAAGGTTCACATTCGCGGGACCTGTGGTATATGCTGTGGCCCTGGCTAACTGATTTCGACATGGCCCCAGTTGACGGAACGTGGCACGTGCGCACGTGACATGCGCAACCCGAAACCACAGCCATAATCTTTCCCCCGTACCGGCGAATCACGTCTGAAAATTTGAGCGAAATCCGCTCGGCCGTTTTCGCACAGCATGCGTTGAAGCGGCACATACAGACAGACAGACAGACAGACACACAGACACACAGACAAACATTTCCCGACAACTTTGGAAAACCGACCGCCATGTATAAATCTCCGATAAAGACTTATCGTGACTGACGTCACTCTAAGTCTTAATCTACGATTTTGAATAATTGAACCTCTATATCATATCAACAAGAAAGCGGTGTTTGTTGTCTGAGCTGCGGCATAAACGTAACTGTTCTTCCCAACACATCCTGTTCGTGAGCCTGCCCTCTCTCCTGCCAGCATTTCTGCTGAACGTCACACACGAGGTGAGGTCAGCATCGACGTCACGGATTCTATCCAGTTTCTAGTACGACCCCAACCCGGCACAGAAGCCGAACGGAGGTGTATCAAAAACTGTACAGGTCATATCCTCGACAGTTCATAACCTCCACAAATTCAACATAAACGAAGCGGTCGTAACCTCCACAGGTTATGACCTTCACGGTCATAACCTTCACAGTTCACAGCCTAAACAACTCCGAAGCGGTCATAACCTCCACGGGTCACAACCTCCATAATTCCGATCTAGTCATAACCTCCACAGCTCACAACCTCCACAGATTCAAGAACTTCATAATTTCATAGAAGCATCACTTCAGCTATCTATCGCTAGGTAGCAGCACGATCTATGTATTATGTAGGTTCAGTCAGATTACGTTAGGTTAGATTAGGTTACTATACTTCAACGTTCAATCGCATGACATGCATTCCATATTCGTTGCGATAATACCTAGACCGTGCTGTTACCTAGCGATATCTGAAGTGATGCTTCGAGGAAATTATAGAGTTTTAAATCTTTGGAGGTTGTGAGCCGCGTATATTATGACCGCTTCGGAGTTGTGGAGGTTGTAACCTGTGGAGGCTATGACCGATTCGGAGTTGTAGAGGTTGTGAGCTGTGGAGGTTATGACCGATTCTGAGTTGTGGAGGTTTTGACCTGCGGAGGTTATGACCGCTCGGTGTTGTGGAGGTTGTGAGCTGTGGATGTTACGACCGCTTTGGGTATGCTGAACTTGTGGAGGTTATGAACTGTGGAGGCTATGACCTGTGGAGGTTATGATACGCTATCGGTAGAGTCGAACAACCCTTTGGCGCCGTCCGCAGCCTCTGACGCATAAATGTATGACGTCACGCAACGTATTAGACAAGGCCGCATACAGGTATTAGCCATAGCGATTATGATATATACCTACCTACCTTTGTTCGACGTCGGCGACGTCGGCGGTAGAAAACTTTGAAATATTTCAAGTTGACTGCCGCGTTCTGCCGTCGGATGCGAGCGTCGGACAGTTTCTGTGACTGCTGTTTGGCCTTTCGGTGGCTACATTGAAAAGTGTATACTGTGAGTGTCATGGCTGGAGATATTGGGGAGTAAATTGTGCTTCCCGGTATCATTTGTAATATACCATGCACTGGACTCCAAATAAATGAAAATATGGCATACCTTATTTACGTGTTTTTTTGCACAGAAGGAGGCCATGCCACCAAATAGTCTGCTCAGGGGTAGAACTTTGTGTGCTTTTGGTCTAGTGTTAAAATAATGGTTTCTCGTGAGGTGTGCGACGTCGAAACGAGCACAGTAGGATGCCGAAATTTGCCATGGAATTAGTGTCATTTAAAGTGCTTTTGATGACTTTCTGGCTCAAATTTGAGCCAAAATTCGACTATGACCGCAGGCAAATTATCATTTGTTTTGAGATTAATAATTTAGGACAGGGGACATTAGATAAGACATAGAACATTTCGAAGGGGCGCCAATTTCCATGGGGGCCTTCAGTGTCACCCTTGCATCCGCCTCTGTTTCCAAGTACTTTCGCAGTGGCGCCCCTCCAAAGAAATGGTGCCCCATCAGACAAGTGCCCCCATGACAATTCCTAATTCAGCCCCTGACAGGAGTCCCTGGCGCTGGCAGGGCCGCGGGGATGTGGACGTTAAACTGTTTGGTTTTGAAAATTATTTGTTTGCACATCCTCGTCTTTTTCCGGGGCTACTACATGGTTTGTGGCCCATCACCTGATGCCCAATCTTCATAATGGGGTATAATTGTTTTCCAATATATTTGTGATTACATGTGTAATAAATAACGTTTTATATTATCCGTGACCCGTACTATAACGACTACTTTGGCTATTCCGCAGGCACGTACCTACCTGGGGAGTGGCGACACATACGTATTTCACCACATCAGATACATAGGACATATAAGACTGAGAAACATCAGAAATGGATACTTCTTAGAACAGCTACAGAGACCACCCGCAAAAGAGTACAGAAGCAGCAAAATATTATACATGGAGTGCATTTAGTGCACGATAAATTAAAACCATCTTAATTCCGTGCTATCAGCGAACCACAGACAGAGTCAGAGTGGTGACACCTTTGATGTCTTGTACTGTACTTACATTTTGTTATTCCGGTCTTCTCACTCGCAGAAACCGCTTTTGCTCGCAAGTGGCCAGGTTTCGTTCTCAGCATTTATTTTCCCCTTTCCATGTGCACCGGCTTCTTTTCATAGATATTGTGTAGTCTATTGTAGTCTATATTGTGTAGTCTATTGCAGTCTATGTTGTGTAGTCTATTGTAGTCTATATGGTGTAGTCTATTGTAGTCTATATTGTCTAGTCTGCGCAGTCGTACCCTCAGTACGACTTCGAGTTTGATAGTCCATGTAGCAAGTGTACGTCTGTGATAATACATGCAGCAGGTGTGCATCTGCAAGGTTTTCGTTTGGCGTTGGTGACGAGGGGCCCAATTCAATAGCAACAATATCTGTTCTGCTACTTGAGTTTAGAAACGCTACGAGACATGGATCGATATCCCCTTTACATTGCTCACGACAGCTGCTTCATTCCACCTCATGCATATCCTTACAAGTAGGGCACTGGTACTGGTAACGAGAGTGAGGTTACAGGGGTGTAATATGATCGGCTACAGGGGTGTGATGTGGTCACACACATGCATTTGTACATCTTGGTGTGGTAGTCCGGCTGTTGGTGGGAGACCGCGACAGATGGCAAATGACGGTGTCGTTCCTAAATACTTCAGAGTTGTGTTATGTGCCATCAGATTATTAAAGGCAGATGCGTTGCAATTATTGTATTCGTCATGGAATTTTGCAACAGCCATCACACCTTCATGTGTTCATGATAAGTCACAAGAATGTGAAGGTCAGAAAGGGCCTAATTTGATTTAGATTGGCAGATATAGCTATACTTAGCACGTATTCGTCCACAGACGCTTTCCAGACAGCGTTCACCTCACGAGTTTACACTGACTGTTCGGACAGTCAGCGAGCGTTCCGAGCGAAGGTAGTGACACAAATGCTCAGGGGTCACTTGGTCTTCGTCCTGGTCTTGCTTGCTTGGATTTTGAGGATATATTGAACTCGGATTCTTTTCAGGTGATGTTGGTATCAGATTAACTGACGTGAAGACGGTGTGTTAGATAGATTTAACTGAAAACTCCACTTGATGAAGACTAAATAAAATTGTCACACAAAATTGTCATTTTTCACCATCAAGAAAGAACACATAAATATGACCTCAAATCGATTAAAGTTGTAAAAAAAGATCTCCACATTTTAAATTGAATGTCCGAACGAAGTCCTCTCCACTGTCTCAGTCTGTGTAATGCATACTGGTATGACCGGATCCCTGATCGCCGACCTGAGTGTGTTTCTGTGTGTCTTGCCCGCAAATATTAACATTACTAATATGTTAATAGTTCGTCATCACGATTGTGTGTGTGGGTGGGCTCGTAGATTATTCGTTGATATATGAGTAACGGAGGAAACGTGGCTAGGGAATTATTGCACACCGATAGAGCGGAACTCTTCGAAAATTGCATTTGATGTTCTTTTGTCAGGCTTTCAATTGAATCTGGCAAGTGTATACCCCTTAAGTGATAACCTGGTCTTCTAGAAGTGTGGTTGTATATTTGTCGTTATTTTGAGAACACATGAATTGCAAATTTGTCATATCCGCAGATTAAGTGGTCTGAATCTTGCATATAATCATAATTGAGGACAGAATCGATTACCACGAGAGCCGGAGGGCCTCTCACATGACAGGCACAGGAGGGGAGGGGAGAGGATTCGGCTCCTGCCCCTAAGATTTTGGAAAATACGGAAGCTATAAGCATACAATTTGGAGGGCAGATTACGGAAGTAGTGAACTGCAAATTGCATGACCCTAGACCATTAAGGTCAAACGAGGTCGTGATCGACTGCCTCACCGCACGCCACTCCACCGCACCAATGAAGCCTTTGTGACCTTGAACGCTCGCCAGGCCGTTCGATTTGACAACCCGCAATTCCTATATTTATTAACGGATTTCGATTTTGTGTTCCATGCGATAAACTTAACGATGTTTAACAAAGTCACAAGATTGCCTTACAATATCGCCGCCCGTTTATAAGATGGTGTTTTTTTTTGTTTTCTTTTAACAGAAGTTGGCGAATTCCCCCCCCTTCGGTGCACGTGCGAAACAACCGCATCTTTTACCTTCATCAATCCTGTAGCACTTTGCTCCCCCCCCCCCCCAATCATTTTCATAACACAACACCTATGGTGTGCATGCAGCTTCTTGCTGGCTTTTTTCTGTCATGGTATCATAAGCTGGCAGATATATTTGGCACACATGTGGCTCTTGGTGGAGGTTGAGACTGGGGTGCCCCATATCAATATTGAGTATATGCACATTGCCATTGGGCATACTTGGGCATTTATATACCTGGGTAAATATCAAGCTTATAGTGTGATGGGCTGGCTGCTGAAGATAAATATAGTTTGTATATCCACAATCTCAATGATAACTGATTGTTGTTGACTGGACTGGATTGTGTGCAAGTTTGACAATGACTGGAAATTGAGAATGGAATGAATCCAGTTCAAGCTCCAAATGCATGTGTTTTTGCTATTGGTCATGTGTGCAAGCATCATTATGACAGTGCAATTGTTGTCATAAAAGTCATAAAGTATTAAGGCTTAATAAGAGCCACAGGGGCCCATCTGGGTTAAGCCTATCTAGAAAAGGTACTAGAATGTACATACTCCCACCCCAATCAATCCCCTATCCCAAGTTCCTAGGAAGCTATATATCCCAGCCCATCTAACACCACTCACTTGCTGCCGCCTAACACCCTCAATAATCACAAGCTCCTCCCATCCCACCCATCGTGCCACCATAGACAACCTCATCAGCATCACACCCCGAAGGAAGTGATGTCTAGTGGCTTTGTCTCTAGTGGCATTGTCTAGTGGCTTTGCAGATTTTTCAGGCAATCTGGTTTCAAATGCATCAGCATTAGCTAATCTCAACATTTTATGATGTAAGTTGTGCTTGCAAAGTAGAAGGAAATCGAACTCCTTTGTTTTTTCCACATAATTTTCAATTTTGCAGCAAAAGGTGGAGAGTCAATTCACTATCCAATCCAAATCTGCTTCACTTCAGTACAAAATGTGCTGGTTGGCATCAACTAAGTTTTCTAAGTAGCATGGTGATTTGGATTTTTTGTAGCTTTCTTATCAGCATAAAATAACATAGGTTATTGGGGGGCCCGAATCAACATTGAGGGGGCCAAGATCAACATTGGTGGGGCCATGGCCCCCACAAAAGGATACAAATCGACTCCCCTGGTTCCCAGCTGTTTTTTTTTCGTTCTCTACCTGCCCCTGCCAAGATTTGCGGAAGTTATTTTCATAGAAATGTAGCCCTGACGTCCCGACCACGGCAAATAGAATACCGTTTTCCGCGAGCAAATCCGACCAGTGGTATCAAGATCTGGATTGGGCGGGGCTGAATAAGTCCCCCTCCAAATGGATGCGTTCTTTCTTGATGGATACGGAAATGTGGTTCGTCAAGAACAGCTTTTCGTGGAATGTCTGCCAAAGCCAGGAATTGAAGAAAAAATAATTGTCTTCATTGCATTGGTTCAACTTTCGAGATAAAAATGAAAGCAGCCTTGGTACCTCTGGTGCCAACCACCTCGGTAGGTCAGTTGGCTAGATCGCAGGCCTGCACTGGTCTCCCCTGTCCTGGCAACACAGGGTTCGAGTCGCTTCACGCGCTCGCATTTAGCCCCCGGCTGGGAGGGTCAGTTGGCAACTGGCCCGATAAGGCCGGGGACGAGCTACCGGGCGGCCGTGTCGGTGCATTGACTAAACTTTCGGTCAAAATTCTGCCGATGAACTGGAATTCATGGATCGGGTGGTGGGACCAGGGTTCACGCAACAAGCATTGCTTAGCAATAGGACCATGGTTCATAAAGCCACCCCAGCAAGAACTCGGATTAAATTTATATATAAAAATTATAATTAAAAAACCTTGAGAACGAATTTTAATTCGTAACAAAGATTTACGACGCAGTATTTAGTAGTGTGCAACCTATAAATTTTAGCTTCTATTTACATGCTTTTTAAACTTCTTGCCCTAATCGATACTGGCTCTCCCCGAAGTCACACCTACACGTGGAATATCGTCAGTGAAATAAGGCAAGTTGCATAGTCGTATTAGCAAATAAGAAGAACTAGTTTTGCATGTCGAGATGAACATAAATTTGGACAAAAGATTATGCTTCAGGACCCAAAGGTGGTGTTCCATCTGCAATACCACGTTCCACACCGATGTAATCACGTGCGTCAGTTATGGCCACGCCGGAAGTGGCCATGGAATCACCTATGACCACGTCGCAGCCTGCCAGTATCCACTGCGCCGGAAGAGGAAACCACCAAGTCCGATAACGGCTTCGCCATCAGCACAGTAGGCATTATAGCAGCGATGGTGACCTATGAAGAGCTTGTAGGACAATTGCTACATTGAATTTGTCTACACTATACACATAACGCTGATGATCAAATTACGTTGAAGCAACATTGCAGCAACATTCAGCCCAATGTTGCTGCAATGTTGTTTTGTTGCTATCGAAACTCGATCGTAGCAACATTGCATCACGATGCACAACAAGTCACAATGTATTGTCAACACTGTAGGGATATTACCACGTTTCATTTGCAAGATTCGTACACATTGGCACAACAGCAGGGCCTCCTATAATATATTAGCTGTGAGAGCAGTCGCTCCGACAGTCGCGGACGCGGTCCTCGTAGTTACTGCACGTCTCGCATTGATTTAGCATTACTGCGGGGCACGGAGGTGGTTGACCGTAGACTGTGGCCCCGAAGTAGCCGATGAATATGGCCCCTGCATTCAGACTCCCCTGAAGGACGTACTATAGAACACTGTGCAATGTTGCAAATGCAATGTCCCGACAATATTTCTATGACCTCGACGTCGGACAATCTTGAACGTAGATGTACTGAGAAATGCTCCCATTTGCAATGCAATGTCAATTACAATGCAATGTGGCGACGACATATCTATGACCTCGACGTCGGATAATCTTGAACTGACATGAACTGAAATATGTTCCTATTTGCAAGCATTCTACAATATTTCAGGAAATGTGCTTGCAAGTATTTTAATAGCCGTGGGTTTACGTAACAATGGTGTTACATTTTGAATTTTTTTATTTTTTTTTTATTTTTGGTTATCACGTGGGACAAGAGACATACACCACTTGCAGTGTGAAATTCATTCAACCCGCATTCCACCAACATACTGAATCTTCACACGACGACTTGGAGAACATCATCAGGCACGGGTTGTTTGGTAATGATGGTTGCCATGCACAATTTCAGCAGCGCAGTTGGAAGCTCAGCAAAATTCATGTACAATCTGCACGCGTCAGATTTCGATATTGAAGTTCAATTGAATTTCGTATTGAATGTTCCTAGGTCAGAGTAGATTACTACGGAGGTCATCAGTTAAATGACTTCTCCGTGTTGGGACTGCCGAGCATAATATAGATTGTGGGTCAAAAACTCCGTGGGGCCCCCTTGACCCCGAGATTCCTCTGGTTCTAAAGATCCCTGGTTCTAAAGATCCATTATCCTTCACGTGCCTCTCATTTTACCAAATGCCTCCATTCATGTATATGAGGTAGGTGTCAGAGGCGAATGAACGCCGTTCAAGTTGGGTGCCAAATTTGAGCGATATTTTAGGTACGAATATGTTTTAGGTAAAGGCCTTTTGTGTTTAGGAAAGTTTGCCTACTACGATTAGCAAAGTCCATGAAGTTTGCGTTGCTTTTCTCCCTCGCAGTGCAGTACTGAACACGGATGCATGGAGGATTTTCTTTTTGTCAAAGGAAGTGTTCCGTAAATGGTGCCGGGGACTCAGGTCCGTGTCGACTCGGCGATGGTTGTGGGGTTGGCGGCCCGTGCCGACTCGGCGGTGGATGTAGGGTGGCGGTTCGTGCCGACTCGGCGATGGATGTGTGGTGGCGGCCCGTGCCGACTCGGCGGTGGTTGCGGGGTGGTGGTCCGTGCCGACCCGGCGGTGGTTGTGGGGTGGCGGCCCGTGCCGACTCGGCGATGGATGTGTGGTGGCGGCCCGTGCCGACTCGGCGGTGGTTGCGGGGTGGTGGTCCGTGCCGACCCGGCGGTGGTTGTGGGGTGGTGGTCCGTGCCGACCCGGCGGTAGGTGTGGGGTGGCGGCCCGTGCCGACTCGGCGATGGTTGTGGGGTGGCGGCCCGTGCCGACTCGGCGGTGGTTGTAGGGTGGTGGTCCGTGCCTACTCGGCGGTGGTTGTGGGGTGGCGGCCCGTGCCGACTCGGCGGTGGTTGTAGGGTGGTGGTCCGTGCCTACTCGGCGGTGGTTGTGGGGTGGCGGCCCGTGCCGACCCGGCGGTAGGTGTGGGGTGGCGGCCCGTGCCGACTCGGCGGTGGTTGTAGGGTGGTGGTCCGTGCCGACTCGGCGGTGGTTGTGGGGTGGTGGTCCGTGCCGACTCGGCGGTGGTTGTGGGGTGGCGGCCCGTGCCGACTCGGCGGTGGTTGTGGGGTGGCGGCCCGTGCCGACTCGGCGGTGGTTGTGGGGTGGCGGCCCGTGCCGACTCGGCGGTGGTTGTGGGGTGGCGGCCCGTGCCGACTCGGCGGTGGTTGTGGGGTGGTGGTCCGTGCCGACCCGGCGGTGGTTGTGGGGTGGTGGTCCGTGCCGACCCGGCGGTAGGTGTGGGGTGGCGGTCCGTGCCGACCCGGCGGTAGGTGTGGGGTGGCGGTCCGTGCCGACCCGGCGGTGGTTGTGGGGTGGTGGTCCGTGCCGACCCGGCGGTAGGTGTGGGGTGGCGGCCCGTGCCGACTCGGCGGTGGTTGTGGGGTGGCGGCCCGTGCCGACTCGGCGGTGGTTGTGGGGTGGTGGTCCGTGCCGACCCGGCGGTGGTTGTGGGGTGGCGGCCCGTGCCGACTCGGCGATGGATGTGTGGTGGCGGCCCGTGCCGACCCGGCGGTGGTTGCGGGGTGGTGGTCCGTGCCGACTCGGCGGTGGTTGTGGGGTGGTGGTCCGTGCCGACTCGGCGGTGGTTGTGGGGTGGCGGCCCGTGCCGACTCGGCGGTGGTTGTAGGGTGGTGGTCCGTGCCGACTCGGCGGTGGTTGTGGGGTGGTGGTCCGTGCCGACTCGGCGGTGGTTGTGGGGTGGCGGCCCGTGCCGACTCGGCGGTGGTTGTGGGGTGGCGGCCCGTGCCGACTCGGCGGTGGTTGTGGGGTGGCGGCCCGTGCCGACTCGGCGGTGGTTGTGGGGTGGCGGCCCGTGCCGACTCGGCGGTGGTTGTGGGGTGGTGGTCCGTGCCGACTCGGCGGTGGTTGTGGGGTGGTGGTCCGTGCCGACTCGGCGATGGTTGTGGGGTGGCGGCCCGTGCCGACTCGGCGGTGGTTGTGGGGTGGCGGCCCGTGCCGACCCGGCGGTGGTTGTGGGGTGGCGGCCCGTGCCGACTCGGCGGTGGTTGTGGGGTGGCGGCCCGTGCCGACCCGGCGGTAGGTGTGGGGTGGCGGCCCGTGCCGACTCGGCGGTGGTTGTGGGGTGGCGGCCCGTGCCGACCCGGCGGTAGGTGTGGGGTGGCGGCCCGTGCCGACCAGACTACGACCGTACTGTCGTGAACTCTGCTGTTTGTCGAGCGTGTTGGGGTCGATGTCCAGTTGGTGGGCATGTGGCTCCGTTTTTGCGGGCGACATCAGGCAGGGACGGATCCAGAAATTGTCATGTGGGTACGGGCACTTGATCTCTGGATGGGCGCCATTTCTTCGGAGGAGCGCCTCCGGTTGAAACAAAAATTCGAGGGTATGCACTCGCGACATCCAGGGGGGCGCCTTGCCTTCTAAAGGGCGCCTCTAACTGAAAAATTCGATGGGATGCACTCGAGTTTTTCTGGGAAAGCCTTTTCCCGGCCGGGGGAGGGTCATTTCCAAGGGGGCACATGCCTCCAGTGCCACCTCCCCTATATCCGCCCCTGCCGTCAGGGCGTCTGCATCATCCCCCTCCCCCTGAACACGGTCCGAGTGGCGCGCTTGTCCATTCGCAGTATTCCAGCTGCATCTGGAGCAAATAGTGGAGTTCTGAGTACTTCCAGTGTTGGTTCGTTTTCGGGTTCGCTTTGCTTCGTGACTTCATATCTGTCCTCTCACCCCCCCCCAAAAAAAATGACAAGCTCTTGTGCTGCCAAACTTGTGAGATTTGCGCCTGTCGATCGCCGTCCTCATCGATTTAACTCGATGGGCTGCTCAGATAAATAATACCTGGAGGTTTGGCAAGTATGTCAAACATAAGTTTGGCCATGGCACTCGCTAAAGCTGGATCTAGCCAAATAATCACGGGTGTTGTTTTGTATACTTCTGAGGGGACATTTACCCCCGTAATGTTGGCCTTGCCCCCCCCAAAAAAAAAATATAAAAAAAAAAAATCAACTTTTAGCATAAAACCCTAGTGTGCCCCAAATCAATTCGGACCCGCCTATTACCACCACGTATTGTCCTTCTCCCAATCATTTTCAGAAATAAATGTCCCTGCAGATAATAATGGCCTGAACTGGCCAAAACTGACCAACAATTCGAAGCTTACTTGTTAAACAAGATTACCTACTTCGGCTCTGATACGACCTATAACCAGATTAAATAACAGCCTTGCCCTGGATTTGTGTCATACAACACGTTATCATCTTCAGAAATCGAAACCTCCTCTCCTTTCGCCGATAGGTTGAATAGTGCTCGGTGTGAATGTAATTTGTTGTGTGAATTTAATGATCGTTACTTAAAAATGCCCAAAGCTCTGAATCTTATATCCGGGCATTTGTCCCGCAAAAAGATAGCGCCGTGCAGTTATGTAAATAAAATCAAAGCTTGCATCTCATGTTCTGAGGTTTGTCTTTTTTCCGTTTGGTACTCATAATCCTATTTTGTTTAATAAAACCAATGTTAGGGACGCCACTGGCGGATCTAGCCCACTGGTTTTGGGGGGCCAACTTTCGGTTTTCGGCGTCAGCCCCCGCCCGCCGCCCCCCCTCCCCTCCCCCAGTGGCGTACCTAGGAATTGCATCAGGGGAGGGGTCGAACGGATTTGGAGGATGCCCATTCTCCGACTATTTTTGGTTAAAAGCACCGGATTTCGACCACTATTTGCCAAAGGGGCACATTTTTTAAATAATAATTAAAATTAAAATAAAATTAAAAGTAAAATAATAATTGACAACATAATTTCCTGTGTAGGGGCCCCAGCCTACCTCCACCGTTTCAATGTTACCGAATTTTTGTTCTTGTTTACCAAAACGTTCACGTTCACGTTCAACGCCTTGTACCACGTCAACGTTCGTGCACGTGGACACTGGCGGATCCGATTTTGTCAACTCTTACTGTAAGCAGAACTTGATCAGCATGGAACCCTCGATGTGTGTCAGAATCTACTATGCTACTATACTGGCTTCCAAACAATTTTTTTTTAATCCTTTAAAATTGGAGATTTTCATCCAGACGCTATTTTTTTAACCTCGGCAAAGGTTATTGCATTTTAATTTAGTTGACTTCTGTTGGTTGCGGGGGGCCAAAAGACACTATGGCCCCCTTTTAAGCGCTTCGGGGGGGGGGGCCATGGCCGGAATGGCCCCTCCCTGGATCCGCCAGTGCATGAGGGTATGTGTAAAACTTGTCTCGTAGATACCTTAAACTGCAATAATACCCTTAAACTTTGATAGCCCGGTCCTACCACCCGAATCTCCCCTACATGCAAACCCACCAGTTATATCTTATTCAGGATATAAATACATACCTCCTCTTGCTATTCTTCTTGAAAAAAATCAGTCCATGTAGCCTGTCTCTTCATCTTAGCAACCCCAACACCTATATGGCTATATGGCCTTGCCCCAACACCAACATACGAAACATGCTGCTCATTTTTTTTTTTTTTTTCCCTAAATCTTTAGCTGAGGCAAAGTGCCATCTGCTAGAGATTGCTACGTTAAAGAAGGAGTTACGTTAATCCGGCTTATGTGACATCCGGTTATACCAACTAGTCAAGAAAGGAGAGACGCCGTGAAACAAGAAATATGGCGTAGAGACGAAACACGCATGTCATACAGGTACATATACATACATACAGACACTCATGACAATGGAAGGACATTTGGAGGGTGGGCAGCATCGTAACCTCCGGAGAGGCTCCACTGCCCACCTGCGACCTGAAAAGCGAAGCGGAGGCCCGACGCCCAGGGCGAGTCGTGGACGTCGGGCCCGACCTTGTGTGTGTAAGTGCATGTTTTAAGTTAAAGCCTGGAAACCCCTAAAAAGGGGAAAACCAGGCTGCTTGGAAAACCCGAGGGTAAAAAACCAAGCGCAATTTAAAAGGAAGTCCGTCCGTAGTAGCCAAATTGGATCGGATCCTGTCTACCTAGTGTGAGATAACCTATATGGACGTGTTTTGCGACGACGGAGAAGAAGAGATGTGGAGCGGAGTCATACAGCCAGTACGGAGTGTGGCGCGTGTCGTATATCTTTTATCAGGCTAGCTTGGAAAAGGAAAATGCGACGGAGGCTTTATATCAGTTCGGAGAGTTTGGTGTCCTGGAGGAAGCGAAAGAGTAAATCAAGTAGTTCTGGGTGGTCATTCCCGAGGAGAGCTTGAAGCGAAAGTTGTGAGTGGATCTTGGCGACATATTGCATGATATAGCGACGGTGAAGAGCATATGCTGGACAGTCAAGTAAGATATGAGTGACAGTAAGGCGAACATGACATGTGGTACAAAGTGGAAGGCGGTGAGGTCTATGAAAAAGAAAATTGTGTGTCAAATCGGTGTGGCCCAGGCGAAGTCTGGTGAGAACCACCTCGTTCAGACGGGTGTGCTGGTTGGAGGAGGGCCAGCTGGAAAGTGTGGGCTTGATGGTGTGTAGGTGTGTGGTGTTGTGTGACCAGCAGGCCTGAATATACTTTTTGAACAGATTATTTGTGAGGGATAAAAGATCTCCGGGGGGTACTGGGGCTCCGTTGTTATCGGGGAGGTCAATCGCCGCGCGGGCGAGACCATCAACCCGTTCATTTCCCGGGATGCCCCTATGTCCAGGGATCCAGAGCAGTGTGAGTGGAAGGTGTGCGTGGTTGACATTGTAGAGGTGTCGGATGGCGTGGAGCGTGGGGTGTGTGGTGTTGTGTATTGAGGCGAGGGCGTCCACGGAGGATCGTGAGTCAGTGCATATTGTAGTAGGGGTAGTAATGCGTTGCGCAATGATGTGTTGTAGGCAAGTGAGTATGGCGACTAGTTCTGCTGTGTAAACCGAATGGTGAAGTGTTAATTTGGTTTGACCAGTGTCGGGCCCACCGCACCAGGCGGCTCCCGTACCATTGCTGGTACGTGAGCCGTCCGTGTAGAAGAAGGTGTGTTGTGGGTGGGCCTCTTGATATTCAAAAAATATAATTTGGACTTCGATGGGGGGTGAGCAGGTTTTTGTTTTCCCGAAAGAGATACTCAAGTTTGGGGTGTTTCATGTGCCAAAACGGGATTAGAGGAGGCAATTTGTCGGGGATTACGTTGGGGAATTTGAGTGCGAATGTGAGGACATGGTCTAAATGTATGGCAATATTGTATTTGTTCCTATTATATGTACGTCGAACGGGAGGATTAGAGAGTGCGAGGGTGGCAGGGTGGTTGTGTTGTGTTGTGGTGCGAAAGTGGTATCTGACTAGTTGAAGCATTCTGCGGTGTTGTAAGCTGGGGGAGGTGGGCCTCAGCCCGGAGACTAGTGATGGGCGTGGTGCGGTGTGCTCCGGTGATGAGGCGTATTGCGTTATTCTGTATGCGTTCAAGTGTTGTGATGTGTGAAGGGGATATGTTATCGAAGATAAACGCATTGTATTCCAGGATTGAGCGAATCAGAGTAATATACATTGTGTTGAGTGTGGCCCTGTCTGCACCCCAGTCGCGACCGGAGATGCAGCGCAGGAGATTTAGACGTTTTGCGCAACGTTGTTTTAGATAAGCAATATGGGGGCCGAAACAAAGACTTTTGTCTAGTACGATGCCAAGATAGGTGAAGGTGGTTTGGTGAGGGATAATTTGGTCGCGGTAACGGAGTGGTGTAAGAGGTGGAATGTACGTGGTGAGCCGGGAGAAAAGCATTGTGACGGATTTGGTGGGGGAGATTTGCAGTCCCCAGAGGGAGCACCAGGAATCAATTTGATTCATGGCGCGCTGCATTATATGATTTGCATTGTCTGCCGATGGGTGCGTGCACCATATGGCCAAATCATCGGCGTAAATGGAGTATTTTAGACAGGGGGCTATGTGATGGAGGTCAGCGAGCGCATCGTTAATCATGATAAGAAAGAGGGTGGGGGATAGCACGCTGCCTTGTGGGACGCCTTGATCTAACTTTTTGGACTGAGAATGGATATTGCCGCAGCGGACGGTGAATGTTCTATTAGCGAGAAAGTTGGTGATAAATTTTGCCATCCTGCCTCGGATGCCAATACGATGTAATTTGATTCGGAGTGCCGAGCTGTGTACTTTATTGAATGCGGCTTTTAAATCGAGAAAGAGTGCCACGGTTTCATGTTTTTTCATGAAACCGCGCTGAATCGAGTCAACTAATAGAATAAGGTTGTCAGTGGTGCTGTGTCTGGGTCGAAAGCCGCTTTGAAAGGGTGTGAGAATTTCGTTGTTTTCAAGGTGAACTCTGATTCGTCCATTGACCATGCGCTCAAAAAGTTTAGAGGCACAACTAGTGAGAGAGATAGGTCGATAGCTAGAGGGAAGGTCGCGAGGTTTGCGGGGTTTAGCGATAGGAATGATAGTGCTAGTGGACCAGGAGAGGGGGAAGGTGCCGTCAGTCCATAGTTGGTTTAGTGCCGAAAGGAGGTTGTCTTTTCTGGAGTCGGATAAATTTTGGAAGAAGGGGTATGCCAATTGGTCAGGGCCAGCCGCGGTGTTTGTTACTTTGGAGAGGGATAAATTTAGTTCATAGAGAGTAAAGGGGGCATTATATGGTTCCGTGTTGTCCGAGGTAAAGTTGCAGGTGGCGAGAGTGGTTTGTAGGAAGTCGGTGGTTTGTTGCGAGTACTGCGTATTTGAGGAGATGTCTGCATAATACGTGGCAAAGTGTTCCGCGACGTCCGAGGGATCTGTGATGCTGCGTTGATTAATTGTCAGTTGTGGGAATCCGCGGTGTGGGGATCTGCCATTTGAGAAAGAGCGAATTTTGGTCCAAATCTGGCCGATGGGGGTAAAACGGTTGAATGAGTTTGAATAGAGTTGCCAGCTGCGTTTTTTGGAGCTAAGGATAATCTGCTGACAACGTTTTTTAGCCTCGCGGGCTTCTAACATGTTTTGGGTGGTGAGATTTTTGCGAAATTTTCGCTCAGCCCGCCGCCGCAGAGCAACGGCGCGTTGACACTCGTCGTTCCACCACGGCACGTGATGACGGCCGGGGGAGCGACGAGTGTGGGGGACATGATTTTCAGCCGCGAGTAATATGGTGTCAAGAAAAGCTGATATTGGGGGTGTGAATGAGGAGGGAAGGCGGTGTCAATTTCCTGGGAGAATGATGGCCATTTCGCCTTGCGAACATTCCAGCGGGGGAGAAATGAATAATCTCTAGCCTGGGCTGAGCGTTCAAGCATAATATGAATAGGGAAGTGATCGCTAAAGAGGGGGTCGGGTTGTACATGCCAAGAAAAGAGGGGTGAGATGGAGGCCGAGGCCAAAGATAGGTCGATGGCAGATGGACGGAACGGGGCAATGTCGGTGTTGTGTGTGGGTGTTTGGTCATTTAAAAAGACCATGTTGTGGGTGTTGAGGAGTCTTTCGATGTGGAGTCCGCGAGGTGATGTGGTGTGACAGCCCCATGCCTGGTGGTGGGCATTAAAATCTCCCAGCACCAGACAGGGGTGAGGGAGGAGACCGAATAGGTCGGTCACAGAAGATAAGGATAGTGTAGGAGAAGGTGGGAGATAGAGAGAGAGTATAGTAAGCTCTAGTTGTGCAATTTTGACAGAAACGGCAATAAAATTTAGGTTATTTACAATGGGGATCGGACGATGAAGGAGGGTGTCGGATATAAATAAGGCGACCCCGCCGCCGCGGGATGTAGAATTTCTATTGTCGGTGTAGAGGGAATAACCAAAGATATTAAAATTATATGGGTCATTGTCGCGCCATCGGGTCTCCTGAACGGCGGCAATCAATGGTTTATTTCTGATGATATATTCCTTGAATTCTGCCCAATGGGATATGAGTGACCTCGTATTCCATTGGAGCAAGAATTCAGTGGTGGGTGTCTGCATTAGTGATGTGTGGTATGATGATCACGCCCTCGCAGGCGTGTGTGTGGCGGGGACGGCAAGGTGGGATCGTCAGTTTCATATGAATCTGACGAGCCAGGTGAGGTGGAGGACTGCTCTGGATCCTCGGGTGGTTCAGGGCACGGGGACCGGGAGCGAGGGCGGGACTCCGGGGACTGAGAGGGGAGGTGACGGCGCTGAGGGGGTGGGGTGGACGAAGCCCTTGCCGGCGCAGGCGTGGCGGCTCGGTGGCGAAGGGGGGTCGGGCGACAAAGGGGCCCGAGGCTGGGCGCGTGGCCTGAGGCGGGACGTCCTGTTGGTGGTGAGGGTTCCGGGTGTTAGAGGGACCGGCGACAGGGGCAGGGGGGGCCCGCTAAGGGGGCCAGGCGAGAGGCCAGGGGCAGGGGAGGAGAGCGTAGGCTGGGCTCGTGCGGCCCAGCCCGAGGGGGGCGAGAAGCCGCCTCAGCCGGGGTCGGCCACAGGGGGGGCGAGCGGGCCGGGGCCCACTCCATCGGCGGTGGGGGAACAGGAGCGACGCGGGCGGCAAGTCGGCGCTGCTGGCGGTCCTTGGCTTCGAGCCATGCCGGGCACCGGGGGGATGACGCTGGGTGGGGGCCCGCGCAGGACGCACACCGAGTGACCTCGGAGGTGCACATGTCGGTGGGGTGCCCCTCGGCACATCTCCCGCAGACCGGCTCTCGGGCGCGGCAGGCCTTGCCCAAGTGGCCATACTTTTGGCAGTAGCCGCAGCGAGACGGGGGTGGTGTCCATGGGCGGAGGGCGATGCGCAGGTAGCCGGCCATTATGTAGGCGGGCGGAGTCTGGGTCCGGAATCCCAGCTTGAGCACCGGGCCGAGGCGGGGACTGCGGCCGAGGCGGGTGACCTCACAGACGCCCTGGTCCTGCAGCTCAGCTAGGAGCTCCTCTTCGGGCATCCCGGTCAGCTCAGGGGCATACGCAGTCATGTGTGCCATGTTCAGGCGATCCGCCGGTTCGATCAGGACTGGGCAGTCCATGAACCTCTCTAGGTTCATTAGCTGCCGGGCCTGGGAGGCCTCCCTGACACGGACAAGGAGGGCCCCGGAACGCAGGACCTTGGCGGACACCACTCCGCCTGTCCATTGGTCCAGGTGACGGGCTATCGCGAAGGGGGAGGTGCGGGACCACGAGCCCTCCGTCCTAGTCACCAGGACGAAGGACTCCCCATCCGGAGGGTCGCGGGGAGGGGGCAGGCGGGCTCCAGGCCGGGGGCGGCGGCCTCCGTCCTCCGAGGGGGGCGGGGTGTCCCCAGGCATACCGGGGCAGGGCGAGTGGGCTTACACTAAAAGGGGGTGGGTGAAGTGCACGTGTGAATAAGGGCACCCTGAAGGGGTGCAGGCAAGAAAGGCACCCTAAAGGGGTGCTACAAGGAAATGTGTGAAAAGACCTGTAGTGAAAAGGTGGAGAAAGACACAGTGGTTTGGAGGGAGGGGAGTAGCCGGCAGAGGCGGGGGCAGTCACGGTCTTGTGACCGCTAGCCCGATCCTTTGAACCAGTAAGGTACCTCTGTCGGCTCTAATCTAGTGGGTGGGATGGGCAAAAACAGTCAAAGTTGAACGCCGAAACAAGTCGGTTTCCCGACGGCACTTCGAGAGCGCCGCAGGGCCGAAGGGAAGTGGAAGGGGAGCTCGTCGGCTAATCCGACGAGCAACCAACTAGTGGCGTCGGCCGGCTAATCCGGCTGACAACCAGCTAGTGGTCCGGGGGCGGAGCTTCCCGTAGATGCCCTAATAAGGACACCTACGAGAGAGCTGGGTTGGGGAAGGCCACGCGGCAATTGAATATTGTGGCAATATTCAATTGCAGCGGGCGGGAAGGGAAATGGAACTGGCGGCGGGCAACTTCTGCGCTTGATCACCTTTTGATCGAAATCGCAAGGGTCTTCTCAAGCTCCTCCTCTCTCTTCTTCCCATGCTGCTCAACTGGGCTCAACTGGTCACTCGCGCAAAACATCCTGTTCAAATTCCGCTTTCGAAATCTGGCTCACTGGGTCCGCTTGCCCGTTACTGGCTAAACACACTTCATGAGCCTATCTGACGAAGGAATAATGAAACTGCTGATTTCGTCATCTCTTGCTGTGAGCAGAACTTCAACAGCATAGAACCCTCGATGTGTCAGAATCTACTATGCTACCATATTGTGCTTCCAAACAATTATAACAAAATACCTTTAAAATTGGAGATTATTTCACCCGGAACGCTATTTTTTAACCTCAGCAAAGGTTACTGCATTTGAATTTAGTTTACTTTTGTTGGTTTGGGGGGCCAAAGACACTATGCCCCCCTCCCCCTTTGAAGCGCTTGGGGGGGCATGGCCGGAATGCCCCCGCCTGGATCCGCCAGTGAGGGACGCAGCGAGGGCAAAGAGCTTTTAGCACTGCCGTCCCAACTGGCGGATGTGTGTGGAACTACAAGTCATGTGGTTTGCTTATTCAGGCACTGAATCGTTCGGTTACCTGCGGTGGAGCCTGGATGGTCTTAATTGTCTGATATCTTCAAAACTTCATGACATTGATTTGGCTCAAGTATATTTTCTGACCGATGGAAATATTCTGCATCAAATCAGCCCCGTCTCCTTCTTTTCTAACAACAACTATCGCCTCTTTTCGCCAATTAATTTTCGAAGAAGGGGGCGTTGCATGCAGGGGTGTAGGATCGCAAGATCAGTTGGGAGGTTTAGCCCTGGGTCGATCGACTTAGTATTCTCCCAAATACCAATTTCTCCCCGAATTTCAGTTACTTTACTTTACCATTTTGGAGGAAAAAATCATAAATATTATTTTCCTTTTTCCAGTTTTCCATGAACTTAGCCCACACGGGGACAAAATAATCAGGTAATGGTTAATCGAAATACTACTATCGAATATGGAGAATCCACTTAATGCTGAAATGACTTCTTCCTCTTTCACTCCGCATTGTGCGTAATTTCATCATTGTTTTTATGATATTTATGCATGTTACTTCAAAGTTCCGTCGATCAAAACGGATTAAAAACAGTACGAAAAGAAACAACATGTAACCATCATAGCAAACTCAACATTGCGATCAGTGTTAAATGGCCAGTGTGTTTATGGATTTGAGAAAACTGAAAATAGGATTGCTTGTGCTCTTTCAATTTATCAAAGAGAACAGTCACCACCACTACTAAAGCATACTTAAAAGAACCGCGAGAATATCGTCACCAGTCATTAGACATGTTTGGAAATCTTACACCTACTTAGGTTGAACACGAGTAGTTTATCGTACTCGACATTTATGCCGAATTGCTTGAATTTGTCATGGATTTGACTTCCAAAGTTGGAGGGCTGGCTGCCAACTTGACGGCTGAACTGCAAGTTGGGGGGGGGGGGCTGGATCCCTGCTAACTGAATAGGATCCTACATCCCTGGTTGCATGCATTGTGGGGCTCTAGCACACTACTTTCCAGATCCTAGAGTAAAAAGGAGGCGAAGCTCAGCTCCAGCGTCAAAACTGTCTCCATAGCGACTTGGGCACATAAAAAGGTCACCTGATGTCAAATTGGGTCGTGACCTCGAATGACCTTGGAAAGGTCATTGCTCTATGTACGCCTGTGAGCTGAGTTACTCATCCAACATTGGTCGTTCGGGGGCAATAAGTGAGAGTAATTGTCAATAATTTGCGATCTCG
>JAOTOM010004964.1:0-97500 GCA_034440615.1 Ashinkailepas kermadecensis
TTTCAAAAATCGACACCTCTGATACAGATATGTAATGACATAATTTTGTTGTGTTAGTTTGATAGTGGACCCATCATTTGTAAACCAGTAATATCATAATATAAGTAATTATGTAGATTCTGTAGATTATGACCAAACTGAGTTTGTCCCCGGAATCTGTCTTCTATAATAATATACCTCCAATCTGGCTAAGCTTTTCGTTCAATAAAATTGAAGTTAAGGAAGAAAAATGCGTGCATTTATTGTATTATTGAAGACTGTATTCATGTACTTTTTAAAATGTTTCACTGCATGATCATGATTCTGTTTTCAAACATATCATTGTATTACACAAATACTCATATATTCTCATCCCTGAAGACAGAATTAAATGCTTCGTCAGCATTCAGCTGGCACCAGCTATGCTTAGTACGTAATAATTTAGATTCCAACTCATCTCAAACAGCATGGGGCATTGACCCACACATTGAAGGCACACATGATTGTAGGCTGGCTAGCTGGCATATCTGGATTGTGTTGCAGGGCTGTGGGCATATTGTTAGTGGTGCGGCTTTGTTGTGTAATGGTAGCGCCCCGTTGTTGCAGGTACGTGCGGCTGTGCTGTGTAACCATCACGCCCCGTTGTTGCAGGCACGTGCAGCTGTGTGTTGTTGTAACCGTCACGCCCCGTTGTTGCAGGCACGTGCATCTGTGTTGTTGTAACCGTCACGCCCCGTTGTTGAAGGTACGTGCGTCTGTGTGTTGTAACCGTCACACCCCGTTGTTGCAGGCACGTGCAGCTGTGTGTTGTTGTAACCGTCACACCCCGTTGTTGCAGGTACCCGCGTCTGGTCCAGCCGTCGATCCTGCCGGGCCTGATGCGCATGCATGAGCAGTGCGGCAGCTGGCGCGAGACGGCCGCCTTCCGAGTGTCGGCCGGCCACGACCTCGCCACCGCCCTGGACAAGATGGCCGACCGCTACCACCAGCTGCACGGGCTGCCCGACCCGGCTATGCAGGACTTCCGCGCCGTGGTGCCCGCGCACGGCATGCTATTCAACCGCGACGCTCTTCTGGACATCATCCACCCAGTGCGGCCGAACGGGTGAGTGGGCGCCGGGCGGGGCATCGCCAAGGAATGATCGCCCAGGACATTCGGGAGGTACGGGCAAAAAACATTGGGCAGCAACACTTTGTGTCTTCTCCCCCTTCCTCCGAAATAGTGTTACGCCACAGCGATCAATCAATATAGGAGAATAACTTCATTCATAAGCCATGTCAGTTTGTTTTCACCCTGTGGGCGTCGCATGGTCCATATGGCCTGAACAGATGTTGACAGATGCGCGTCGTCCCGTAGGCCACGTGCAGCTGCCACCACCCAGTGACCGAAGGTACCCTCGGATTACGGCCACTACCCACATGCAGCGTCATACCAGTTTGGTTGATGGTGACATCGTTGATTATAGTTATATTGGCTGTGTACCAACTAGGACGTCGGTACCTTAACATTCGCACGTCCAGCGGTCCGCGCAAACTTCGCCGGTCCGGCGGGGCTGATGTGTGCCCCCCATAAGATCTCCATAACTATGCTAGGTAGCGACAAACGGAAAAAGGTACTGGATAGCTGGTGACAAGCTCTATCGAAAATATTTCGGTCATTTTTTTAGCTCAGGTCAATATTTAGGTCACTGAGTCATCATAGGTCAAATTCCACCAGATCGGGTGGGACCCTCAGATATTGAGACATATCTCAGGACCTGAGACAGATAGAAACAAACGTGGAACGCTATTCGACAGCCCTTGAAATGTGCTCTCGACAATGCGCGGTGTGATTTAAGGTCAGGTCAACAGAGGTCACCAGAGGTCACCGAACTTGGGTAAAAGGTATTATAATTTTCCGGTACAAACTTTTTGACAGTATGGCGATGGGAAGCTGAATTTGCTTTATATAACGAAAAACGCCTCCGATGACATTTAATAGTTATGTCAATATTTGACCTTGACCTCGGTTGACCCGAGGTCAAGACCGTTTTCTGGCCTATGTAGGTCATGTCGCATATCATTCAAAACGTCTTAACGAGAGCATTTCGCTGGTGTTAGAACCTTGCTTAACATTTGATTTTATACCACATTGATGTTCGCTATATAATTTACTGCGGGATAATACACGGCTGCGTTAGTGAAAATGGTCGCACAATTGTTTGGGATATTTGCGCCGCGTCCAGCACTGATATATTTCCGAATATTCCGAGACGATTCGCAAGAGACATGATAGAAAGGCACGATATTCAATACCGGGTCCTAATTGTAGTGGATAGGTACGGAAACGACGCATTCCATTACAACAAACGATATATGTGTTCAATGCTCATATAGAACAACACTCGAGACATGCGAAAAGCTTCCAAATTATTTCTTGGATATGAAAGACATCAGGCAAACAACACTCGCGACAATATAAACATGGGAAACACTTTTGAATCGACTCTTGAATGTGAAAGACATCAGGCAACATGCAGCGAAGCAGACAACCGCATCACGGCTGACTGATGTTGCACACTTTGGCAGATTTGCTGTGTCTAGGACACGCTGGACGACTACACTTCACACACTGAATGTACTTCTCCATTTTCGACTTCTTATTCTTGAACCCCTCGCCGTCGCTCTCCCGCAGGCATAGAGGGCATCTGCCGAGTTTCGGCTCTAGTGGCTGGGAGGATGGTCCTGGCTCCGGCTGGGCAGGTGCCTTCCGGATTAGCTGACGGTCTAGCACCTGCTCCGGGAACCTCACCGCTTGCCGATTGATGACACCCCGTCCGGAAATGTAGCTGGTGGCTCGGCGCTCAGCCTGTCCGCTCAGGAGCTGGATCCCGAGAGCTCTGGTGAAGCGCATGCGGCCTCCGTGCTTCATGTCGGCGTGTGCACTGAGCGGGAACTTGGTCACGTAGACGTGGTAGGCGTTCACACGGGCATGAAGAACAGCATCTTCGTCAGCCACCTGCGCACGGGCGCGTTGCACATATGGTTGGCGATGATGTTATCGCACACGTCGACAACCCCCTTCGTTGAGTTGTAGTATAATACTACCTCCGGTTTCCCGCTGCGGGAGTCCACCAGCGGGACCTTGTGCTGGGACGAGGCCACCAGCACTACCTTACCCGGCTTTGGGCAGTACGACACCAGCTGAATGCCGTTTCGGAAGCAGATTACTGCTTGAGAAGCCATAATTTCTGCTTCGTTTCGGAAGCAGATTACTACCAATACTGTGAGAAATAATTTGCAGTTATGTGCGATGACCTAAGATAACCTTGCAGAGGTCAAAATTTAGATAATAGGTTGTAATTGATTGACTCGCATATTCATAAACGAACTGAAAGTGCATGATATTTACAGAGGACAGTCGAGACCATCTTCGTACCCAAGCAGGAATACTTTTTACTCCGAAACTATGACCTAAGGTCAAGGTCATGAGGTAGCCTAGGGAAGTTATGTAATGTATCAATCGACACGTCTTGGCGAAACAAGCACAATGACGGTAATTTCAGTATTCTAGCTCAATGCAGTGCGATATAATGCGCAAAATGTGCTAGTGATCTCAGGTGACCTCAGATGACCGTGGTGAGGTCACTGAGCAAAAATGTCAGCGGTAACATTGAGAATAGCTTCCAACTACACGCCGTAACCGTTGTGAGGTCATTCCGAGAGCAAATATGTAACCAGGAAACATTTGTATATTTTACGATAGGCCTATAATGGAGGAAGCCATGGCCGCGACCTGACCTCAGGTCAATGCAACGAAAAAAGCCGAGATGTATATTATAGTCCCTGATGAGATCATCACGTGTTATAAGTTTGAAATAAATCGCCCAATTATTGTGGAAGTGATGCCACCTAGACTCCGAGGGATGTTGGGTCACTTCGCCTGATCTGGTGACCTGACTTGAGATGACCCAGGGTAAAAAATGTATGAGGATATGCGGAAAAGACTAATGAGCAGCCATACGAGGTTTGGCCTTGCTAACCCGATTAGTATGGCGGCAAATTAGGAAAAACCGCAGGGAGGGAGGGGCAGATATCTTCCTCCCCGGACGTGCGCGTGTTAATGGTCCCAAATCTCTTGTTGGTTGAGATAGCAGTGTATAGGCGGCTGGGAGTGTAAAGTTGTGACTGAATAGCACCAACACTAAAAGCTGGCCACCGTTGGTTCCAGCGCAGTTCCCACATGCCCCCGGTGCCAGTGTGTGACGGCAGGCCGCCATGTCGACAGAACCAACCACCTGTCGCGTCGCTACTACGCGATGATGCTGTACCGTGAGATGCAGCGCGAGTCCGTCCTGCTGCCCATGATCGGCGAGTTCCTGCAACGGCCTTCGCACCAAGTGAACTTGGTGGAGGCCTGCTTCCTCGTCAGCCAGTGGATGATGCCAGAGCAGCGGCTGATCACCGCCTGCGATGTGTACTGGTGAGTTGAAGTTGCACTGTTGTATGGTGTCCTGGTTGTACTGGTGAGTTGCAACGACGTACCCCTAGACTACTCGTCCCCGGGGTGGTGTGGTCACGTGGTGATGTGTCCAGTAAGCATTGTGTGCAGTAGGTGGTGCATACAGTAGGTGTTATGGTGAATCGGAGATGTGTACAGTAGGTGTCCTTGTGAGTTGGTGGTGTGTACAGTAGGTGTCCTGGTAAGACGGTGGTGTGTAGAGTAGGTGTCCTGGTGCGACGGTGGTGTGTATAGTAGGTGTACTTGTGAGTCGGTGGTGTGTGCAGTAGGCGTCCTGGTGAGTAGGTGGTGTGTACAGTAGGTGTCCTGGTGAGTCGGTGGTGTGTACAGTAGGTGTCCTGGTGAGTCGGTGGTGTGTACAGTAGGTGTCCTGGTGAGTCGGTGGTGTGTACGGTAGGTGTCCTGGTGAGTCGGTGGTGTGTACAGTAGGTGTCCTGGTGAGTCGGTGGTGTGTACAGTATGTGTCCTGGTAAGTTGGTGGGGTGTAAAGTAGGCGTCATGGTGAGTGGTGGTTGTACAGTATGTGTCCTGGTGAGTTGGTGGTGTGTAAAGTAGGTGTCATTGAGTTTTGTGTGTGCAGTAGGTGTCCTGGTGAGTCGGTGGTGCGTACAGTGTGTAGTGCGTGCAGTAGGTGGTGTGTGAAGCAGGTACAGTAGGTGTCGTGGTGATTTGGTGGTGTGTACAGTAGGTGTCCTGGTGAGTCAGTGGCGTGTACAGTAGGTGACGTGGTCACGTAGTGCGTCAGACTCTTGTTAGTATGATCACGGGTTCGAATCCCACAACCTTCGGGATTACCGAGCCCACCCGTCATCAATCGGCGTGAGAGTTTCGCCACACCACGTGACCTGTTAGTTGAATGCACTGTAAATAATCCATGACTTCTTCAGCGCCGGAGCTGTCTAGTTTGTGTCCTTTAATATTGCCATGCTACTGTGGTCGCTTCCTCGGTACTGCTTCCGCGCCTGGCCAGTCCCTCAGTGCGAGGCTGCTGGTTAGCGTCCGTGACGTCACCCAGTGAGCGTGACGTCACTGCGGCGATGTGGCCCGCCTGTGTTCACACGTGCCGCTCCGTTCGGCAGCCTCTACCGCAAGCTGAGCAGGTTGGTGCTGGAGCAGATGCAGGAGCGCTATCCGGACCACCCGGTGTCCGCCTGGACTCCCAGCCAGTGCCAGTGGCCGCCGTTGGGCGTCACCCTGTGGAACGACCCCGACACTCTGCTGCTGCTGGACATGATCAACGAAGTGATGTACGAGCGGCTGCTGCTGCTGGTCGGTGGTCCCATGTACGGGGAAGACGTGGCTCTCTACCAAAAGGTGTGTCAACGTGTCGCATTTGGTCTTCAACTTTGGTGGCATTGGTGTTGATGAGTACGATGTCGCGTTTGTTCTCATGTCTGAAAGCCGCGGCAGGGTAGCGGTAGCTCAGTCGGTGCGGCGTGTTGTGCTCTTCGTCGTTCATGGTGTGTTCGAATCCCACTGGTCGCGGGATTGCCGAGTCTGACCATGACCAATCGGCGTGAGAGGTTGGGTGATGCTGCCGATGACCCAGCAGTTGAGAGCCGTGGCCTCTGTGTGGTCCAGCAGTCAGTCGAATACGTCGTAAAACAACTCTGAAATTGCATAAAATGGGCGATGACAAGGTGATTGGTATTGCCGTCGTGATCTTGGTTGACGTGGCACATCAGTAGAAGCACCTTTTCGAAGGTCAAGCAAAATATGTGGGCAAAAATGTTCCAAATGGGTGGGAAAGTTGAATGATGGTGGAATGCCATGCCTAGTTGCCATGTGGTATGCCATACCTAGTTATAGTGTGGAATGTCATGCCTAGCTTAGAATGCACAAGGAGAAAAATAATGAATTTATCACAGTGTTCACAGTATCACGGGTGTTCACAGATACACAGTGTTCACAGTATCACAGATACACAGTGTCACAGTGTATCATATATTTCGGGTGGATTGTGGAGTAGTGTTGATGGTGATATACAACTAGTTCTGATTATGTTAACTGTAATAACTATCATATTTATTATACTAACTATTATTAAAATAACTAGTAATGATATATTTTTTCCCTAATGTCGCCCCCTGTTTCGTATGCAGCAGCCTATCCAATTTGGCTACACGCACTATTGCAGGCTCGATTGATATTGGCGCTTTCCCATCGCCAGCTATTCAAGAGTTGTGACAGCCAGCTTAGGATTGCCTCAGGATGCGAATACATATGTCATTTGTCTGTTGTTCACTACAACTGGTTACATCCTTGTTTTGTATTTTTGTTTGAAGATAGGCCACCACCAGTTATTAGTAGAAGTAGCACCAGGAGCACCTCAGCTAGGTAAAGACATAAAGACATAAAAGATCAGTGCAACTATGAGCTACAAGGGCCCTTCTTGGTTGCACTCTGTACACTGAACCAGTTTTCCACCAAATGCTCCAATCAACTCTCCCTGGAATACAGAAAAACAAGCCCCCTATTCTTATAGTGATTGTCTATGCTGTTTTTAAAGATGTGCAATGTGTTGCTACTGACAATAGTTTCTGGCAGCTGGTTCCAGTGTTCTACTACCCTGTTGGTGAAGAAAGACTGTCTTAACCTTGTCCTGATGTGATTTACTTTAATTTTGAATTGATGACCTCTAATTGCATCATTTCTGTTAAATTCAAACAGTTCCCTGAGATAACCCTGTTCCTGACCATAAAGAAATTTAAAGACCTCGATGAGATCTCCTCTCAGCCTTCTATATCTAAGTGAAAACATATTCAGTTTCTTCAATCTTTCCTCATATGCCAGGTTGCCTATGCCATTCACCATTTTCCTTGCCCTCTTTTGTACTCTCTCTAAAAGCCAACAATCTTTTTCATAACTAGGGGACCAAGCTTGGACACTATTACAAATGTGGCCTGACATATGCACAGTAAAGCTTTCTGATGACTTCCTCACTTTTGTATGATACATTCATATTTATTGCCCTAAGCATTCTGAGTGCCTTCTTCCTGGCTTCTTTGGTCTGTTCTGATGCCCCCAATTTTGTGTTCAAAATAACACCTAAGTCCTTCTCCCGCTGAGTCACAGATAGTACTTGGCCATCCATCAAGTACGGAGCCTTGATATGCTGCCTACCTACATGCATGATTTTGCACTTATCAAAATTAAATTTAATTTGCCATTTTTCGGACCACTTCACAAGCTCGTCTAAGTCTTTCTGCAGCAAGACCTGCTCATTGTGCCCTGTTATTACCCTAAAGATCTTCAAATCATCCGCAAATTTCAAAACCTTACTGCTTAGGCCACTTTCAATGTTATTTACAAACACAATGAACAATAGTGGTCCCAGTACTGACCCCTGGGGGACTCCAATAAGAACATTTTGCCATGATGACTTCGTACCACTTAGCATCAATCTCTGCTGTCTATCTGAAAGCCACAACTCTATCCATTTTAGGATGTTACCTGCAATACCATGGACGTGAAGCTGCATCATTAACCGTTTATGAGGTACCTTGTCAAAGGCTTTGCTAAAGTCAAGATATGCTACATCAACCTGATTTCCCTGATCAAATTGTTCTGTAGCAGAATTCAGAAAGTCTAAGAGATCTGTGAGACACGATCGCCCTTTTCTAAACCCATGTTGAATATCTTGAATCAATCTGTTTCCTTCCAGAAAACTAACTATTATATCCTTGATAATTGATTCAAGTACCTTGCAGACTAGGGATGTGAGGCTTACTGGCCTATAATTTTCAACTTTCCCTCTTTCTCCTTTCTTGAAAATAGGAACTACATTTGCCCTTTTCCAATCTGTTGGAATTTCATTTTGTGAAACTGATCTACAAGATATTATACTAAGTGGAATTGCCAGTTCCTTTTCAGCTTCCCGCAATACCCTAGCATAAATTCCATCAGTTCCTGCTGCCTTGTTTGGCTTTATTTTCCTGATATAATTCAAAACAACATCACTATCAAGGAAATCAACATCATGCAACTGATCACCTGTCAATGAGCTGTGGTTCACAGTTGGCAGATTAGTCACATCCTCCAACGTAAACACTGATTTGAACTGCTTGCTCAGTTCCTCAACCATCTCACCATCCTCACTCAACATAATCCCATTTACTTCCAGTGGACCAATGGTGCTTGAAACTTTACTTAGTTTGTAGAAACTAAATACATTTTTACTGTCCCCATTACAGTTCCTAGCCAAATCAAATTATTTTGCTCGTTTTGCTGCTCTGGTTTTCTGCTTCACAGCGTATCTAGCTTTTTCATACAACCTTAGATTTACTATATTTGAAGCTTCCTTAAATACTCTAAATGCATATTTCTTAGCCTTAATTGCTTTTGTCAAATCTGGTGTAAGCCATGCTGGCTTTCCTACCCTTCTTTTGCGCCTTTGCTTTTGGTGGACATGTATAATCTGAATGTCCTTCAAGTAAGATTATAACTTTTCCCACATTTCACAGGCATTTAAGTCGGAGAATTCTTCGTCCCATTTTATGGCACTTAAAGTCGCTCTCATGCAGTCAAAGTCTGCCCTGTAAAAATTTGGAACCTTTGCCAAATTATCCTTAATTGTCCCTGCTACGTGTGCCTTGAATCTCACTATGTTATGGTCACTTCTTCCCAGAGTTTCTCCTACAGTCAAGTCTTGAACTAAATCACTTAAATCCGAGAATAGAAGGTCCAATAATGAGCCCTGCCTAGTTGGTTCTGTTACCTAGTAGGTAGCAAGCTAGTAACACCAAGAAACTCCTGGGGCCACAAATGAAATGTATTATGAGGGGGAAAAGAGAGAAGTTGGATCATGACATACACATGCACAGGCACACAAAACTGCATATGCACACATGAAACATGTACACCTACACATGCTTCACATATATATACACATATGCACTCACATATCTATACAAATATGCATACATACATATTTACTAACATGCACATACATAAACATACACACATATGCATCCATACACATGCACACATTTTGTAGTGTGCAAATGATCAAGGTTAATTTTTGCTCACCAGTTAATTTGTGATATATGAGCTAATGAAGTAAGCTCTGATAACTTGTTTTATATCTTCTTTCTTAATAGGCACATGATTACAGGATGGCAATTTTGTACCGATGATACTATTCCAAGTTCTTGGTGCTATAAATTGAATGGAATGAAGTCTATAGGATTTCGATGAAAAAAGTACATGGAAATGGTCAACATGCCTTAAATTACTTGGTGATGAGTATTGGAACATATTCATGATAGTGATTGCTAATGTTTGATTCAAAAATATGTGAAGTAGTAGTATGCTCTATTCTTGCACAATATGAGGGAACTTCAGAATGTTATATTTGACAAACAATTAATTTGTATGGTATGCATAGTGCTGATTATCTATGATTGTTAAAACCCTTTTTTGTATTTTAACAATTCTGTCTAATCGTGTCGGAAAATTGTTTCCCCATATTAACGCACATTAATTTCAATAGGGAAGAATCAAATTATTATATAAGCATTTCAATTCACGACTTGCGATAAAGTATTTTGCTCTTCCCATTATTCTTAGATTTCTGCTGGTTTTTGCAGCAACATATGCTATGTGATACTTCCACGTTAATTTTTCATCAACTATTACACCAAGATATTTGATTTGTTGTTTCCTGTGAACCTTTTGAGAATTTATGGCTATGTTTAAGTCAGCACTAGGCATTCTGGAATAAATTTGGTTATTTATTTTTTTGACATTCAGTGATAATCTATTAGCTTGAAACCATTCAGTTATCCCTGTAACAGTGGCATTTACTTTAATTTGTAGTTCCTTTATATTTTAGCTTTCATCATGACAGCAGCATCATCATCAAATAAGTAGAATGTTCCATCTAAAGAATTACCCAAATCATTAAGGTATATAAGGAAGAGTAGTGGACCAAGTATGGAGCCCTGTGGAACTCCTATTGTGATGCACTCTGGATCAGAGATTATGACATTGATTTTTGTTTGCTAATAACGATCCTTTAAATATGAATGTAATATAATGAGTAGAGTTCCTGAGATTCCAATATGTTGGATCTTTTTTAGTAGAATGTCCATGCTCACAGTATCAAAGGCTTTTTTCAATTCAATATAGAGACCACAAGTAATTTCTTTTGTAATTTAGTATGTGTATGTCTCGTGTTTAGATAGCCGATATCAAAGCAGACACTCCATATCATCTTGCAGTGATGTGACTGCAGCACCATCAGTACTTGTCATGTCATCTTGCAGTGCTGTGACTGCAGCTCCATCAGTGCTTACCATATCATCTTACAGTGATGGGAGCTGCATGACCACTGCAGTCGATGCGCCTCTAAGCCCCCATCCGTACTTGTCATGTCACCTTGCACTGATGTGACTGCAGGTCCATCAGTACTTGTCATATCACCTTGCAGTGATGTAACTGCAGCTCTCAGTGCTCGTCATATCATCTTGCAGTGATGTGACTGCAGCTCAATCAGTGCTTATCATATCATCTTACAGTGAGGTGATTTTAGCTCCAGGTATCCTAATCTAACCCAATCGTATCTGGTTCTAGCTGATGGGGCCCCACTGGCACTTCTACGTATCGAACGTTCAGTACCCGACCAGCTTCAAGTGCATGTACGTGTCGGTGGCGGGCATGCTGGGAGTCAAGGTGTGCTACGTGCAGCCCTCCACTGAGCCCATGGTCGGCTTCTACACCAGGTGAGTGGCCAAGTGGTGTTCACCCGGCCGTCGTACCCACCTTTGAGCGAGCTCCCCCCCCTCCCCACCCACCCACCCGATAGGGAGAGCTCACCTGCTCCGCCCACTGGGGAGAGCCCACTGGGGAGAGCCCACCCGCTCCACCCACTGGGGAGAGCCCACCTCCACCCACTGGGGAGAGCCCACCTGCTCCACCCACTGGGGAGAGCCCACTGGGGAGAGCCCACCTGCTCCGCCCACTGGGGAGAGCCCACCTGCTCCACCCACTGGGGAGAGCCCACCTCCACCCACTGGGGAGAGCCCACCTGCTCCACCCACTGGGGAGAGCTGCGCATCAGACACTCCCAGGAAGGGGCGCCGTGTAGCCTCAGCTACTGAGTGCGTCGTAAAGCCGCAATCCAATCCAATCCAAAACACTCCCAGGTATATTGGTTATGACTGGTAGATGTAATATGGATGCGCGAACATGGCATTCTGATGAGAAGCAAAAGCTCCAATAACTAATCCAATTCATCGGTTTCTTTCATGTTCCAACTTCCATGGGTGAATTCCAAACATCGTTATTTCGTTCTCAATCCGAACCCAGCATCATATGTTCACAGTGGTTATTTGTAACGTCCAGCATCAGAGGATTCAGTGTGTTGGCATGATGTGTCTCGGCCCGCGTTGTGTCTGCGGTACGGTCAGACAACCGGCGGTCACCTTGTTTGTGTGTATGTATGTCTGTCTATCAGTGTGTGCTTACAGCCCGGGCGTGTGTATGTGTGTGTGTGTGTGTGTGCACTTGTACTTCGTGCATACCGAGGCCATTTTCTGTTTGCACACCTGGGAACCGAGGACGTTGGGTGTATACCGAGGACGTTTTTGACGTCCTCGGTATTCAAACTTCGTCTGAAGCATTGTCAGATGCTTACCAGTCCCCTGCCGGGTTTTCTCGATATCCTCGGTTTTAACCATATATGTGACCGTGTGTGTCCAGCAGGAGTGTGTGTGTGTACTACGTAGATAAAGTGTGAGCAAGCCGAAAGTTGCAGTGGAGATGTGACGCGCTCATGTTTGCAACAAGACACCACCCGGGTTTGCAACTTGGTGCAAGGTCGGCAGGGTGCCGGAGTGAGGCATCCGCGCCGCTTGGCCACGGCTGACTCGGCTTGCGGCGGGCGGCCGGCACACTCGGGAAAATATGTTCCTAATATGTACGCATTCGGGAAAATATGTTCTTGCAAATGGATTGGCGCTTCGGTTAGACATATTTCTACCATTCTAATGAGATGGGATAGGATTACGGTTTGGAGGTTAGGAGTTAGGACAGATAGTATAGGCCACACTTTGTAACTAGGCATTAGAGGGTGAGAGAACTAGGTAACCGAGGGTGAGAACATCTGGTGCCCTACATACATATTTAGGCGAAGTACGTTTAAAACATCTTTCGGTTTGCATCTTAACCCGTGCAGTATCGGGGGATATTTGTATACCCCCATTAGGTTTTCCGCGGATAGTAAAAAAAAAAACAGCCTGCAACAGCGGGCCGAATATTGGCATACCTGTTCCTACATCAATTTGACATGCTTCGTGAAAATGTTAAGGTCAGGTCGTTCACGGTCTCGAGATAATTAATGTCAAGTGAGGTCACCTTCAAAAGTGTTCAACCAGTCGTCACGCTTTAACGGTTGCAGATGTTGGAATGAAACTTTCAGCGATTGCTTTCTTTTAGAGATGCAACAAGGTGCCCCAGAGGAATTTTTGGAATCTTGCGTTTTTGATGACTTACTTGTTTTGCATATTTGCTATTAGGGATAAATATCGGAGATTCTTGCTAAGTTAAGCAATTTATATGGGGCTTATCCTACTTAAAACAAAGTTTATCGATGTGTTCTATCAATTACACACAAACAAAATAAATAAAGTCGAAAACTCAACATCTTTTGTCGCCACCTCTAAATTGTGTCGGATCGACGTGCAATTGTACATGCATTCTTGCGTTGCCAAGGCTAATTGAAGTGAAATGCATCCATAATTATTTGTTTTGCTTGATTGTTAGCGGCACACCCTAGTCCACAAAGGACGGGATTTAAATTTGTTCATGTTCAATTATTGCTACTGTCGTCAAGTATTCATCATTTTCAATGATTTCTGTAGTTTTTCATGTCTTCCATTTCCAAGTTAAAAATGTGCAGTGCTATAAATCAGAGGAGAAATGAGGCCATATGCATGTGTTGAGTTTCCTACATTTTTGGTGTAGTCTCAGTCAGACCACCTTTACCTCCGTCCCACCAACACTTTGTTCTTTCAACATGGGACCATGTGAGGAGGGCCCTATCAACCAAATTGGCAACATACATTGCCTCCATGCATGGGGCCCCACCAATATTTTGTTCTTCCATATTCTCCATCCATGATTTTGGGTGTAGGTTGCAGTGAAAATGGAGCGGTTTGGCCCCTGTCAATTGGTCAGCTGTATCCTCCAGTGAACTGGACCCACCCAAGAGTTGTCGAAAGGTTTCCACCGCTGCTATCAAATACCGCATTTTCCCGAAGTTGATCAGACCACACCAAATAACAGCAGGTGGAGCACGGATCCAAAATACACCAGCGGTGGCGACGTCTATGATAACAGCTAACAGTGGTGATAAATCGCACGACTAAATTATAAAACACCAAGTTCGTTACGAATTCAATCCTTATCGAGCAAAATGCGTTTTCTATGCTCCTGACCAAAGCCACTTCTATGTTTTGAGACAGGTGCTTGACATTTAACTTTCACCGGACCCATAGCCCTTGCGGCTCGCGGAATTCCCAGAGCTGAAACCTGGCTACACCATTATGAATGCAGTTCTCTCGGAAAATGACAGAAGCGAGCATGGACTGTGCTGATAAGAGGGGCATGTAGACTAGTACTTCGATATTTTTTCCGGCTATTTTCAGTAAAAAAAGTACAGTTATGGTCGTAGCGATAGCGATAGAGATATTCACGGTATTGTAGGCCCTATCTTTTTTTCTCTTCAGTGGTTTGAGTATTACGGCAGCTGCGGGGGGATGGGACCCCCCAAATTCCACAATTGGGGATAGGACCTGGACAATTTTCGCCCAAAAGCGACTTGAATGCAATGACTTTTCAGACAGATACTGTGCCTCGCAATCATTTGTTCCACCACAACTTTGGGACACCCCTCCCACTCCCCTCACGGCAAGGGGAAACTTCCCCCGCCTCTCCCCCGCGGTGGCTGAGTCAGGAAGCGCATTGGACTGCCTCCACACACACACATTGCCTCCATGCTTGGGCCCCACTAATAATTTTTTATTCTTCTAACTTCTCCATCCATGATTTTGTGTGTAGGTTGCAGTGAAAATGGGGCGGTTTGGCCCCTGTCAATTGGTCAGCTGTATCCTCCAGTGAACTGGACCCACCCAAGAGTTGTCGAAAGGTTTCCACCGCTGTTATCAAATACCGCATTTTCCCAAAGTTGATCAGATCACACCAAATAATAGCAGGTGGAGGCCGGATCCAAAATACACCAGCGGTGGCGACGTCCATAATAAAAGCTAACAATGGTGACACATTGCACGACTAAATTATAAAACGACAAGTTCGTTACGAATTCAAATAAAATCCTTATCGAGCAAAGTGCATTTTCTATGCTCCTGACCAAAACCACTCCTATGGTTTGAGACAGGTGCTTGACATTTAACTTTCACCGGACCCATAGCCCTTGCGGCTCGCGGAATTCCCAGAGCTGAAACCTGGCTACGCCATTGTGAATGCAGTTCTCTCGGAAAATGACAGAAGCGAGCATGGACTGTGCTCGGAAGAGGGGCATGTAGACTAGTACTTCGATATTTTTGCCGGCTATTTTCAGTTAAAAAGTACAGTTATGGTCGTAGCGATGGTATTCACTGTATTGTAGGTCCTAACTTTTTTTTATCTTCAGTGGTATAAGTATTACGGCAGCTGCGGGGGATATGACCCCCTCCCCAATTCCGCAATTGGATCTGGACAATTTTCGCCAAAAAGCGACTTGAATACAATGACTTTTCAGACGGATACTGTGCCTCGCAATCACTTGTTCCACCACAACTTTGCGACGCCCCTCCCACCCCCCTCACGGCAAGGGGAAACTTCCCCCGCCTCTCCCCCGCGGTGGCTGAGTCAGGAAGCGTGTTATGCAGGATTGAGTGAACAGGACTATATAAGTATTGGTAGGTGTATAGAATGTTGGTGGATAGTTTCTTTGGAATATAGAATGTGGTATTGGTTGGGGCGCTGATAGTCTTTTGTCCATGCTTGTAGTATTTTCTCTTTACGGGCTCAACCCGGTTGGATCTCTGGGGTTCTTATTAAGTCTGTTATTATCTATTAAGCATATTATCTGGGCCAACCAGCCATCAACAGGAGCCACTGTTGACAATCTGTGACCATCAGTGTTTTTAATGGACCTCCTGTTCGTCTGATGGAGTATCCTGTAGATCGTATGGTGCAGCCTATCGACGAACTGTGCCTGATATATCCATGATGGGGTTCCTATGTGTCTGGTTGGGCCTCATATCGTTAAGCAGGGTCTTCTATTGACCATCGGGGACCTACTGTGTTACTGATGGAGGCCTATTGGACTGGTAGAGCATTCCTTGGCCTTTTTAGGCCTTGTCTTCATCTGGCGGAGCTTTCGTCTTGGTCTGGTGGGACCTTCTTTTAGTCTGGTAGCGACAGACAGTGCCCACTGTTGGTCATCTAGGGCTTCCTGTGGTTCTGATGCGGTCCCTTCTTGGTCTGGTTGGGCTTCTTCTTGGTATGATGGGGTCTCGTGTCCGTCAACTATGGCCTCCTATGGAAAACGGGCATCCCGTATCTATTATGGGGCTTCCATTTGGTCTGGTGTGGCCTTCTATCAACCAAAATGGGCGTCCTATCGACGGCCAAGTGCCTCCAAATGGGTCAGATGGAGTATCTTTCGTGCTTGAGGGGTCCTGCAGTGGATTTGATGGGATGTTTAGCATGGGTTACTTGGAGCATCCTGTGGCCTTTTTAAATGCCAGAATGTGATTGGAGGAGGATACGTTTGCCCTCCTGGCTAACGTCAGAGGGCGGCTGCAACCGATGACGCCGTTACTGTGCAACAAATCCTGGGGCCTACGCAAGCTCCAGGGGGATGTCCCCATTACTCCGTCCCTTAGCTACGCCACGGGCCTTATTCTTGATAAAGGTTGCAGCTTGGGCCCCAACGGCACCGGGGAGTCCCATGAAGTCCTGAAGGACGTCATTTGATGATGAATATTGTGTGCGTCACATATAGGATACCACGCCAATAAGATAAATATTTCTTCAAGTAGCTTCCATTTTGCGAAGCATTTACAATTCTGCTGCTTCCCTCTAGTAGCATATATTGATATTGCTCAAGGACTTTGTTTTCGCCGAGGAGAACTTATGAAATTTGGACTAATCTATCGTGAAATAATGCAAGGAAGCTTCGCTTGGATACGAAAGAAAAACATGCGCTTCCCAGGGAAAACTGAAGGTTGGGAAGAAAGAAATGCTGCTTATGGGGGAACGCCGGATAGATTCAGAGCTGGATGGCAGCTGTCCCTCTTGCCCCCACCACCACGTCCTCGGATCTTTGCTCCTTTCATGTCTTGGGGACTCCTTACCAAATTGAGTGTCTCCTCATGCAACCTGGGGGCTAGTTTCATATTCCATGGTTCTCTTCTCCCGTCTTAGGTGTCTTGTCTTCCATGCCGAGAATCTCCTGTATTGCATGGTCCTCCCCTTCCAAATTAGGGGTCTTCTGTCACGTCGCAGGGGTTCGTCTTTTAACATAGATGTTTCTTACCCATCTTGGGGGCTTACCCTTGTGCCTTGGGGGACATCATCTGCAATCCTACTGGCTTCCTCTTTCGTCTTATCATCCTCCTCAGTGCATGGGCCCCATGCACTGGGGCCCATGCACTGGGGCCCATCCTTACCTGTCTTGGGGCCTTTTCTACCTTGGGGGCTTGCTTGCCCGTCTTTGATGATCCTCCTAGTCTCAGTTTCCCTTCGAGAGGCCACTTCCTCTATCCTTGGGGCCTCTTTTCCAATCTTGATGAAGTACTGATGAATTACTTTTCTTTCCTAGAAACGTCAGCTTCTAAATTTGCAGCCTTCTGTCCTACCTCAGAGGACTTTTTTTTATATTTCCTAGGAGGAGCTTTTTGATCCATTTTGTGGGCCGCTTGTCGCATCCGGGAGCCATCGCTCCTATCTTATTGCCCTCTTATCTCGTCTTCGGGGCCTCCTTTCATCCGAGGCTGCCTCCTTTCCATTCTTCCGCCTCCTCTTCCAAAGTGAAGCTTTACCACGCTTGGGAGCTCCTCTTCTGCCCTTGGGGCATTCTCTCAATTTAATGGCTTCCTTTCAGTGGTATCTCAGTTGTATTTTCTCAAGTCCTGTGGGGGCCTTCCATGCCAGTATTGGGTCTCCTCTTCAATTATATGGCCTCCGTTCCTATATCGGGGCCTCTCCTTCCAAATTAGGGACATCCTGTCACACCCCAGGAGCCTCCTAGTCTAAGCTGGGTGGCTCCATACTCGTCTCGGTGGCATCCGTTTCATCCTGGGGCCCTACTTCCGTATCTCGCGGCCTCTTCTACCATCTCTGTCGCCCGTCTTTTACGAACCTGATCTGATTGTTTTAGGTGTTGGGAGGATCCTTGCCAGTTTTCGGGGACCTGCTCTTCTAAGCTATATGACCATTGCAGTCGAAGCGCCCCTTAACCCCAAATAAGTAACTAACTAACTAACTCTTCTAAGCTGGGTGCCTACCAACCGTACCAACCGTGCCTACCAATAAAATAAAATAAAAATGAAGAAAACATAGTATGCCATATCAGTTTTTTAAGACATAATGGTCTATGGGTACGCCCGCCAAAGGGGCAATGTCGCCCATGCATTTAGTGAAGTTCCCTTTACCTTTAAAGTCACGTAATTTTCCCACAGACTCATTTGATACCAAAATGACACGATTATCTCCGAATTACGAGTCGTTTTAGGTTAAATGTGGCATATTTAACAGCGTGAAGCAGGGAAGAGGTCGTACAATTCGTAGATGGTAAGAATGGGTTTTTCTAGGAAGCGTAGAAAACCATTAGGTTTATCTTTTGCTTGTGCTTGCAGTGGAATTATGGTATTACGCTCATGTAGTACTCTCTCCGGCCCGGGGTAAGGCTCTCTCGAGATTCCCGCCGCACGTCCTCAGGTTTTTCCGGGATAGCTGCCGAATGAGTAGACACAGAGATACGAAACTGTAGTACCTTCACATACATCTGTTTTGCATATCTTGAACAAATTTCGGGCCACGATCGTTGGTCATTGACTCAAGACAGGCCAAAAGAGAAATATTCCCAAACCTTTAAAGAGCCATCATTGGGAGTAATTACAATATATCAACGCCACGCTCGGACCATGCTCTTCTTTCATCGGCGCGTACAACTGTGTGTAGTTAGTGCGTTTGGAATCGTTTAGAGGGGCACCATTTCCTCGGATAGGACAACTCTCAAAGTCCATAGGGGGGGGGGGGTGACAATTTGTTGAGCTGGGGAGGTTGAATGGGTGCACCGGTACATATCAAAAGGGCATCTATTCCTCTCAGGAGGCTGTTTTCTTCTAAAGACGTACATATTCCTCTGATAGAGACATCTTTTGCTTTCAAAAAAATTGCTAAGCGGGTGGGGGGACATAGTGCATTGCAGCCTATCGTGGGTGCTTTTTCCCGGTCAGAGAGTCGCCACACTTCCATGGATGGGGGTACATGCCCAAGTGTCCTTCCCTCTATATCGCGCCTCTGGTGCGGAGTAGCCCCGTGAAGGTGGGCAGCGTCATCTCGATCTCTCCAATATACTTTGAGAATGTGACGATTATGCAGTGGGCATATTGGCGTCAAATGTTTGCTTCCTCTTAATTCTAGACCTCATAATGTTGCTCATAAACACGTTGAGCTTCGCAAGCTGACATCCTTCAGACTCACAGACATTGATAAGCGTGGTGTGTTCCTATATCAGCATGCCAAACTATGGATAATGCAATATTATCCATATAATTCCAGCTCAAACCAGAAGTTTACATTTTCTGTGCGTTTCGCGTGCGACTTTGTACAAAAAAACAGTCAGCTGAGCTTCTTCCTTTGCTTAAACGCGAAATTCCTGAAGGCAGTCAGGTGCTGCGCTTTTTTTTAAAGACTTCGCGTGACGATGGTACATCTGCTATAAATCGTATGAAAACATCGGAAGATTCCTTTGATTCTATTTGAAATTATACGAAGAAACCACGTGAAATACGCAGAAATCGGCGTGTTTACGGAAAATCTAAATGTATTCGTGCACAATTAGGTGTCCTATTGGAAGGCCCCCCCAAAAAGAAAACGAGAAAAGAAGACAAAAACAACAACAACCGAAACAAACAAACAACCGAAAATTGAATCGCTCGAGTTACATCTTGTTTCGACCATCATTAGTGGGACACATTTTCGCACACAATTACAGGTCGATCCGACAAAATTTAGAGGTCGTTACATATGTCGCTTTTTGTCACCCCAACTTACAAGGTGTATATCTAAGGATCTTGGCCCACTGCAACGTTCTAAATAAGATAGCTAGAGAAATGACCTCAACACGTTATGTGCACTCAAGTTTCGTCTTTTTCTTTGTATGCCGAGAAAAGTTGTACGAGTTGCGATTACTAAGTTATCCGCTTGTACTTCCACCCCGGCGCGATGTCGTGAGCACGTTCACAAAGCATGCCCCTAAAGACGGCACACGAAGTGAGGTTTCCCCGGGGCTAAGCCGGCTGCCGATATCAATTGTGCCCAACAAGAAGCATGCCATGGGGAAGCTGTCCGACGTTATCCATGACCGTTATTGCACACTTTTTGCCATGCGCAGTGTACGTTGTCGCTACCCAGAAGGAGGGTCTAAAACGAAGCGGATAACTTAACAATTGAAGTCATACAACATTCTCAGGTTCACCGAAAACAGACGGAACTTCGATGGACATAATGTGCTAAAGTCGTTTGCTCAGCTCTCTTGTTGTAAAAAGCTGCTACGGGCCCACGCACCCTTTGTTTAAAACCCGTAAGCTACGATAGCAAAAAGACTGCCCTTGTCGCCACCTCTAAATTTTGTCGGATCGACGTGCAATTGTACATGCATTCTTGCGTTGCCAAGGCTAATTGAAGTGAAATGCATCGCGAAGGATTTGTTTTGCTTGATTGTTAGGGGCACACCCTAGTGCACAAAGGACGGGATCTAAAGTTGTTCATGTTCAATTATTGCTACTGTCGTCAAGTATTCATAAGTTTCAATTATTTCTGTAGTTTTCTCATGTCTTCCATTTCCCAGTTCAAAGTGCAGTGCTATAAATCCGAGGAGAAATGAAACCAGATGCATGTGTTGAGTTTCCTACATTTTTGGTGTAGTCTCAGTCCGACCACCTTTACCTCCGTCCCACCAACACTTTGTTCTCTCAACATGGGACCATGTGAGGAGGGCCCTATCAACCAAATTGGCAACACACATCGCCTCGATGCATTGGGCCCCACCAATAATTTTTTTCTTCTACCTTCTCCATCCATGATTTGGGATGTAGGTTGCAGTGAAAATGGGGCGGTTTGGCCCCTGTCAATTCGTCAGCTGTATCCTCCAGTGAACTGGACCCACCCAAGAGTTGTCGAAAGGTTTCCATCGCTGTTATCAAATACCGCATTTTCCCGAAGTTGATCAGACCACACCAAATAATAGCAGGTGGGGCCCGGATCCAAAATACACCAGCGGTGGCGACGTCCATGATAAAAGCCAACAATGGTGATAAATTGCACGACTAAATTATAAAACGACAAGTTCGTTACGAATTCAAATCAAATCCTTATCGAGCAAAATGCATTTTCTATGCTCCTGACCAAAACACTCCTATGGTTTGAGACAGGTGCTTGACATTTAACTTTCACCGGACCCATAGCCATTGCGGCTCGGGGAATTCCCAGAGCTGAAACCTGGCTACGCCATTGTGAATGCAGTTATCTCGGAAAATGACAGAAGCGAGCATGGACTGTGCTGAGAAGAGGGGCATGTAGACTAGCACTTCCGATATTTTTTTCCGGCTATTTTCAGTTCAAAAGTACAGTTATGGTCGTAGCGATAGCATTCACGGTATTGTAGACCCTAACCTTTTTATCTTCAGTGATATAAGTATTACGGCACCTGCGGGGGAAATGAGCCCCCAAATTCCACAATTGGACCTGGACAATTTTCGCCCAAAAGCGACTTGAATGCAATGACTTTTCAGACGGGTACTGTGCCAGGCAATCACTCTCTAAGCAGCCATGGATGGAGCTGAAATCAAGTGATGGAGTACTCGATCCACGCGTGTGTTATGCGGGATTGAGTGAACACGGCTAGATAAGGATTGGTAGGTGTATAGGATGTTGGTGGATAGTTTCTTTGGAATATAGAATGTGGTATTGGCTGTGGCGCTGATAATCTTTTGTCCACGATGGTAGTATCTACCCTTTACGGGCTCAACCCAGTTTGATCCTTGGGGTTCTTGTTAAGTCTGTTATTATCTATTAAGTATTATTTGGGCCACCTAGCCATCAACAGGAGCCACTGTTGACAATCTGTAACCTTCAGTGCTTTTAATGGACCTCCTTTTCGTCTGATGGGGCCTCCTGTAGATCGTATGGTGTAGCCTATCGACGAACGGTGCCTGATATCTCCCTGATGGGGTTCCTATGTGTCTGGTTGGGCCTCCTATCGTTAAGCAGGGTCTTCTATTGACCATCGGGGACCTACTGTGCTTCTGATGGAGGCCTATTGGACTGGTAGAGCATTCCTTGGCCATTTTAGGCCTTGTCTTGATCTGGCGGAGCTTTCGTCTTGGTCTGATGGGACCTTCTTTTAGCCTGGTAGCGACAGACAGTGCCTACTGTTGGTCATCTCGGGCTTCCTGTGGTTCTGATGCGGCCCCTTTTTGGTCTGGTTGGGCTTCTTCTTGGTATGATGGCGTATCGTGTCCGTCAACTATGGCCTATGGAAAACGGGCTTCCCGTATCTATTATGGGGCTTCCATTTGGTCTGGTGTGGCCTTCTATCAACCAAAATGGGCGTCCTATCGACGGCCAAGTGTCTCCAAATGGGTCAGATGGAGTATCTTGCGTGTTTGAGGGGTCCTGCAGTGCATTTGATGGGATGTTTTAACATGGGTTACTCGGAGCATCCTGTGGCCATTTTAAATGCCAGAATGTGATTGGAGGAGGATACGTTTGCCCTCCTTGCTAACGTCAGACAGCGGCTGCAACCGATGACGCCGGTACTGTGCACCGAATCCTGGGGCCTACGCAAGCTCCAGGGGATGTGCCCATTACTCCCTCCCTTGGCTACGTCACGGGCTTTATTTTTGCTAAGGGTCGCAGCTTGGACTAATCCCAGCGTCACCGGGGAGTCCTATGAAGTCCTAAATGACGTCATGTGATGGTGAATACTGTGTGCGTCCCATATAGGATACGACACCAAAAAGAGAAAGATTTCTTCAAGTAGCTTCTATTTTGCAAAACATTTACAATTCTGCTGTTTTTTTTCCCCTATTAGCATATATTGATATTGCTCAAGGTCTTTGTTTTCGCTGAGGAGAACTTCTGAAATCTGGACTAATCTATCGTGAACTAATGGAAGGAAGCTTCGCTTGGATACTTTTACAAAAATGCATGCGCTTGGCACGGACAACTGAGGGTTGGGAAGGAACGAAATGCTGCTTATGGGGGAACGCCGGATAGATTCAGAGCTGGATGGCAGCTGTCCCTCTTGCCCCCACCCCCACCGGTCCTCGGATCTTTGCTCCTTTCATGTCTTGGGGACTCCTTACCAAGTTGAGTGTCTCTTCATGCAACCTAGGGGCCAGTTTCATATTCCATGGTTCTCTTCTCCCGTCTTAGGTGTCTTGTCTTCCATGCCGAGAATCTCCTCTATTGCGTGGTCCTCCCCTTCCAAATTAGGGGTCTTCTGTCACGTCGCAGGGCTTCGTCTTTTAACATACATGTTTCTTACCCATCTTGGGGGCTTGGGTGACATCATCTCCAATCCTACTGGCTTCCTCTTTCGTCTTATCATCCTCCTCAGTGCATGGGGCCTCCTTACCTGTCTTGGGGCCTGTTCTACCTTGGGGGCTTGCTTGCCCGTCTTTGATGATCCTCCTGGTCTCAGTTTCCCTTCGAGAGGGCACTTCCTCTATCCTTGGGGCCTCTTTTCCAATCTTGATGGAGTACTGATGAATTACTTTGATTTCCTAGAAACGTCAGCTTCTAAATTTGCAGCCTACTGTCCTACCTCAGAGGACTTCTTTTTTATTTCCTAGGAGGAGCTTTTTGATCCATTTTGTGGGCCGCTTGTCGTATCCGGGAGCCATCGCTCCTATCTTATTGCCCTATTATCTCGTCTTTGGGGCCTCCTTTCATCCGGGGCGGCCTCCTTTCCATTCTTCCGCCTCCTCTTCCAAAGCGAAGCTCTACCACGCTTGGGAGCCCCTCTTCTGCCCTTGGGGCATTCTTTCAATTTAAGGGCTTCCTTTCAGTGGTATCTCAGTGGTATTTTCTCAAGTCCTGTGGGGGCCTTCCATGCCAGTACTGGGTCTCCTCTGCAATTATATGGCCTCCTTTCCTATCTCAGGGCCTCTCCTTCCAAATTAGGGACGTCCTGCCACACCTCAGGAGCCTCCTAGTCTAAGCTGGGTGGCTCCATACTCGTCTCGGTGGCAGCCGTTTCATCCTGGGGTCCTACTTCTGTATTTCGAGGCTTCTTCTACCATGTCTGTCGCCCGTCTTTTACGAACCTGATCTGATTGTTTTAGGTGGTGGAAGGATCCTTGCCAGTTTTCTGGGACCTGCCCTTCCAGGCTGGGTGCCTACCAACCATCTCAGGGAATCATCTTGCGCAATGGGATCGCCTCTTATCTTCCATTGGCTTCCTCTAGCAAATTAGGGGCCTCTCTCATGTCTTCGAGGGCCTCGTCTCAATTCCTGGAGTCTCATTGTTCGTTTTAGATGTCTCCTTGCGCGTTATGGGGCCGTCTCTCATATCCCATGGTCCTCCCTGATCTTCTGGGCTTCCCCTTGCGTCCTGGGGGCCAGTTGCACTATTGTGGGCTTCTTCTCATAAACCAGGAGTCTCCTCTATATAAGAGGCCACCCCCCCCCACGCCTCGGACACCAGTTGTATTATGGACAAGCTCTACTCGTCAGAGGCGCAACCAAGGGGACGGAGACCTGGCGCCCTGTCCCTTAGTAAACAAAAATACACTAGATTAAGCAAGACATTTTAACTTTTCATCATTCAAAACCAACAAATTTCGGCGCCTTCGCGCGCCCAAATCAGTCTACGTTTCCTGATAGTAAAATTTTGGTCGGTCCCGTTTAGGAAAATCTTGCCTGTGTCGTTGCTACCCGTCTTGAGGGTCTTGAATCCTGGAACTCCATCTCTTATCGCACTGGTTACTTCTCTGTCTCAGGAGCCTTCTCTAATTCTTTTGGCCTCCTTGCCAGTTTTCGAGGCATTCTCTTCTGTTCAGGGGGCCTCCGAGCCCGTCTTCAGGACCCTCTTTAGTCCGCTAGATTTTTTTTCTCCTTGGGACCTCCGTTTCCAAATGAAATGCCTCCTCTCTCGTCTTTGGGACTCCTCCGTGTTTCGGATCTCTGCCTACCTGAATGGTCACCTCGTGCGTCCTGGTGGACTCCTGCTCTCTCTCCCAGAGACATTGTTTCCCATCTCTTCTGCTGTATCTCTGGAGCTTTGTGGGACTTCCTACAGAAAAAGCTCTGATTTTTATCTATTATTAATTGTCTGGATGGTGGCGATCCTAAGTGTGAAGCCTTTCATCTAGAGAGCACTTCAACTTTTCTGTGCGTTTCTGGGACGGTGCCTCCTCAGATGTCAGGGGGAAAACGCCGTCTTCCACAGGGCATGGGGAAACTGTCCTCGCTGCATACCCCCGGTGGCGACGCCCTTGGTCCAGTGGGCCTAAATTCGCTCAGCTTGCCGGCAGGATGTAACGATACATTATTTCTGAATAGTTTGTTATAGCCAGTTAAAATGGAACCGCAAGTAGCTGGTCCCTTCACGATATTTCTGTGTTTAGGAGATATTTTACCTCGAAATGCATTGACATAGTTTCCTCCACACTTAGCATCGTGAATCTTGAACCGTTACTTCTCACAGCACAGTCAGCTCAACTAAGTCTTGTCTATATGTTATTGAAGTGGATATAAAAATAGGGAGAGGTCACTGGACATAGCTCACAACAGACGACTGACTGGCAACAGTAGCGTCGACAGAGCTGACATAGCAATGGCCGCGTGGCGAGGACCAGCACATCCCACGCCAGGCGTAATTACATGCCTGCATATCCTACTAAAAATGCCCAAACAACTGTACGACTATCCACTAAAATAGGGCGTGTACTACAGATCGAAGTCAAATCCCTATCGAGCAAAGCACACATTCTACACATATGAGAAAACAAAATTGAGACATGCTTTTCACGTTTCATTTTCCACGAACAGATGGCCGTTTTGGCTGGTGGCATACCCAGGATGGTATCCTGACAACGCCTCAGTTAATGAACGCCTCTCTGAAAGTCACATGAGGGAGCGTGGACATTGAGACTGAGAAGAGTGCAACTTGCGTACATGGGAATTAGTCCTCCGATGTTTTTCGGGCGCTTTTCGGATAAAAAGTACACTCGTGATCTAAACGATAGATATATCTAAACGAGCGATATATCTAAGTCTTCTCCAGTGATGTAAATACCCCACAATTTTCGCTAAACTGTGACAAGAATCCAACAGCTTTTCAATTGGGTACATTTCCTCGCTTTCATTTCCCCTCTCCATCCCCTTCACGATTTTGAACATTAGGCTACGAATCCATGATTAACTCGAAATAGGAATTATCACAGACATATAAGACCGCACAGATACACTTATTAGGATCAATAGCACACATACTGCTTTCACATCTCAAAGGATGTTGCCATTGGTGACCATCAGGCCACGGTCCTCGGTGTACACGATGAACATGTATGGACACACATTGTCCTCGGTATTCACGATAAACATGTATGTGGACACACATTGTCCTCGGAAATCACGATAAACATGCATGGACACACATTGTCCTCGGTATTCACGATAAACATGTATGGACACACACCGTCCTCGGTTTTGCCAACGTCCTCGGTAATTCAATCCACGCTGGGAGCCAACAATTTGATGCTTCTTCCTAAATTGACCCTCCATCTTACTCAGCAGATCATGCCCTATCACCGAGAACAAATCGATGCTTCTCAGGTGGTAACTAAGAGGTGTCCTCGTTAGTGACCGCCAGGACATAGTCCTCGGTAGTGACGGTAAACACGTATATGTGTGTGTGTGTGTGTGTGTGTGTGTGTGTGTGTGTATGTGTGTGTGTGTATATATGTGTCTGAACTGCACAGATTATGTGTGACCAAGCCAAATGAATTGGTTTTGGTGGCGTTCATGGCGGCGGACGAGTGAGTGCCTCCTTCATGCCCTTTTATTTAAAATAATGACGTGTTGCATGGGAAGTGAAGCTGACGTTTCAGCAACTTCGTTGGCTTGTTATAGCCCCGTTTATTATTGTGATGCCACAAATCCATCGTGCAGCAAATGAATAGCGCAATTAATCGCACAGTAAACCTGACTCGTCCTGTCCATAAGGTCTATCGCTGTCTATACAAGTTTCACAGCAGCAAACATTGTTTGAGTATCCCCATGAGTTCGCTTATTTCGAGGCTTCGCTTATTTCGAGGTGTGCTTTTTGCGGCACGATTTAGTTTTCTGCTGTCCATTCGTAGCAATTAAATGGAATCCCAGCTGCTAGCCCTTGCAATACATGTGACGCGTCGCTGTCGTGGTTGCAATTGTGATCACCACAGGTGAAGAACGGCATGCTTCCGCGCGCACTCAGGCACGCCCAATATTTGCAGCATGTCCGTTGAATGTAGCACGTGACTTGCCGATTGTAATTCCATGCACTTTGATGGGACTCCAGTTATAATATGCAAGAGCGCCTCTAATCAGTTTTCTAATTCACCACTAATCGGCCTTCATCAATATCATACGATGACCTTTCCTCGATGATTAGAAAATACAGTCGAAAGTTATCTTGCTCTTGGTGTATATTCGGGTACAAACCTTCTTCAAACAACAAAAAAGAAGCAATTCCATCTATCGGTCGAATTCTCACTGCCATACTTTATTATCTATGTCATGTCATGCCTCGCAAAGCATATTTTTTATTCCGGAGACGCCTTAAATGATGTTACGTACAAGACATACGTTTATGCACATTTATTTACACTGGTCACACACGGCGGTGCCTTCTGTAAAAAAAATATTTATCGAAAGCACTAAAGTTAACTAAAGTAAACTAGTCATTGGGGGCATGGGGGGGGGGGGGCCTCCTTTCATGCCTATCGCATCTATCTGCTCTTCCCTGGTATACAGGTACACCCTGCATTGCTGCATCAGGACGAAGGAGAGAAAAAACAATCCCGAAGCTACTGTTCGTCGCAATCTGCATACGTACATCTCGTTCATAGAACATAACATACATGACGTACACGTTATACACGCACTGTGGATAGATGCCTATCGACTCTTCGTATCATAATATCGGCCAAGAGGTTGTGTTCGAATTTAGGTCGGGTTTATGTTCCGTAATGAGTAATGACTCAGCGATCTTCCCATCTACATGGTCTTTAGCTTCGAATAGTATCAGAAGGTCCAAAGGAATAGGTGCATGGTGATCCTGTGCCTGGGCGGTTCTGAAGTGCTCTCCAAAAGGGGTGTCGGCTGTTTTATTGAACATGTCCCGAATGTGTTCGTTGAATCCGAGTCGGACTGGGCGTTTTGTTTCCCCGATGTATGTCATCCGACACAGCTTGCAAAACATTTCGTATACTACGTTTGTTTTGGGTGCAGTCTCCGTTGAAACCTGACCTACAGGTGTGGCAACGCTGTCCTGCTGGGTACCTAGGCTTAGTGAAAGCTGAATGAATCAAAGAAGTGCGCAATTTTCTGTTGTTTTCCCAGTCTATTTTCGACTTTAGGCCAGACTTTCTCACTATTTTCTTTACCTTACAAAGTATGTGTTCATCGATGTAGGGCAGAGTTAAAAAGACATCTTTATGATTATGCCATGTGCGTCGATGCCTGGTAATCCTAGTTTGCTGGCGTTTTTTGCTTTCTTTCACTTCCCGCAAAAACCTTGATAATAATTTTCTGGGGTAACCGTTGTCCAAAAGTACAGTCCAGATTTTGTCCATGCTCAGTTTTTCTTTCTCTGAATTGGAAGAGTTGTTAATGGCCGTGGGCGAAGCTGTTCCAGCAATGTTATGCTTGGTGCAGGTGGGATGTTCAGAGGTGTAATGTAAAATAATGCCAGAGTTGGTCGGTTTGATGTAAAGTTCGGACTCTAATTTAGTGCGCCCTTTAGCATTTTCGACGTTGACCAAAGTATCTAGGAAGGGTACGCCGGCGCCACCCCCTGAGTGCTCCATAGTGAACTTGATGTTCGGATGTGTTGAATTCGGAATGTCCAGGAACCCTAGCAGGCCTCTCAGTGTGCCCATATTCTTGCATAGTCTTCAATGTCGCCGCCCCGGTAGCTCAGTTGGTTAGAGCGCTGGTCTGCTCTGGTCTCCCCTGTCCCGGCAACGCAGGGTTCGAGTCGTTTCGCGCGCTCGCATTTAGCCCCCGGCTGTGAGGGTCAGTTGGCAGCTGGCCCGATAAGGCCGGGGACGAGCTTCCGGGCGGCCGTGTCGGTGCATTGACGGCACGTTAAACTTTTGGTCAAAATTATGTCGTTGAACTGGAATTAATGGATCGGGTGGTGGGGACAGGGTTCACGCAACAAGCTCTGCTTAGCAATAGGGCCCAGCTTCATAAAGCCACTCCATCAAGAACTCGGATGAAATTGATTAAAAAAAATGTATCTTAAGAGAAACGTGGGCATTTCTGCGACATTGTCCAAAACATTTTGCTCCAGACTGTCCAAAAAAGAATGATAGCTAGTGCAGGTGTACACGGGTTTCCCATTGCTAATCCCTGCTTTTGCCTGCAGAAACCGTCACCGAAAGAGAAAACGTTGTCGTTAAGATACTGTGTAAGTAGGGTGCACACGTCGTCTATTGTTAAGCCAAAAGTGGTTATGTCCCGAACGAGTTACGAGAATTCGACCGATAGATGGAATTGCTTATTTTTTGTGGTTTCACGAAGGGTTGTACCCGAATATACACCAAGAGCAACATAGCTTTCGACTGTATTTATAAGGTATATAAGGTATATAAGGTATATAATGTAAAGGAAATAGTGTGAATGTCTGGCCTAAAAGCGAAAATAGCCTGAAAAAAACAACAGCAAACTGCGCACTTCTTTGATTCATTTAGCTTTCACCAAGCCTAGGTGCCCTGGAGGACAGCGTTGCCACACCTGTAGGCCAGGTTTCAACGGAGACTGCACCCAAAACAAACGTAGTGTACGAAATGTTTTGCAAGCTGTGTCGGATGACATACATGGGGAAATAAGACGCCCAGTCCGACTCAGATTCAACGAACACATTCGGGACATGTTCAATAAAACAGCCGACACCCCTTTTGGAGAGCACTTCAGAAACGCCCACGCACAGGATCACCATACCTTTATTCCTTTGGACCTTCAGATACTAGTCAAAGATACTAGTCGGATACTACACCATGTAGATTCGAAGGTCGCTGAGTCATTACTCATTAATGAGCATAAACCTGACCTAAATTCGAACACAACCTCATGGCCGATATTATGATGCGATTAGTCGATAGGCATCTATTCGCAGTGTGCGCGTATAACGTGTATGTCATGCATGTTATGTTCCATGAGCGAGATGTGTGTATACAGATTGCGATGAACAATAGCTTCGAGATTGTTTTTCTTCTCCTTCGCCCTGGTGCAGCAATGCAGGGTTTACCTGTATATCAGGGAAATGCAAATAGATGCGATAGACATGAAAGGAGCCCCCACCCCAAAAAAAAATGACCAGTTTGCTTTGGTTAACTTTAGTTCTTTCTATTAATATTTTTACAGCAGACACCGCCATGTATGACCAATGTAAGCAGATGTGCATACATGTATGTCTTGTACGTAGCATAACTTAAGGCGTCTCCGAAAAAAGCCTATGCTCAGCAAGGCATGACAAAACATAGATAATAAGGTATGGCAGCGATAATTCGACCGATAGATGGAATTGCTTTTTGTGTGGTTCGACGAAGGGTTGCACCCGAATATACACCAAGAGCAAAGTATCTTTCGACTGTATTTTCTAATCATCGAGGAAAGGTCATCGTATGATATTGATGAAATGAAATGTTCCTCGCCAGAGCGCTAAATAATTTATATAACTAATGGGCCTTGCCTTGGAGTTGGTGTCGCAAAATTGCACGACGACAATTGTGCTAATGTGGTATTTACGTCGCTAAGACGCGTCCTTCTTCAACTGGAGGTGTGTGGGTGATGCGCTTACCCCGAATATACCGGAAGAGTCCATTTTGTTCCTCATCTCCATGAAAAAGGTTGAAGATGGCATCGGTAGCCACGTTTTGGATCTGTTGCTCGGATTGCTTAACTACAGCACATCACCATCAGTTTGATCATCGTTATGTCTGTTGCTTTGGGGATGGTTTTGTCAGCGGTATATTACCTAGATTCCAGCTATGCGGTGCAATATACCGGGTTCATATTGTTCTTGGCTGCCGATATGTCGCAGCATACGCTTTTCCTTATGTTTCCATTGTGTGATGTCAAACAGAATATGCCAAAATCGCAGTGGTGCTTGCAGGGGAACAGGGAAATGGCATTTGGGAAAACCAGCATACCCACAGCTCACGTGACTATGAAGAACAGCTTTTATTGAACTGTGCAACGTTTTCGTGCAAGTTTGATCGTCCCAAGCGACTGATCGTTGTTGCTGCTGCTGCTGCTGTTGTTGTTGTTGTTGTTGTTGTTGTTACTGTTCCGAGGGTAACAGCTGTGCTGAGCCGCAGCTCAGCTCAAGTTGAAAAAACTTACCGATATTCACACAAGGATCATTGGGTCTATGGTCCATCCGTAATGATGATTTCATGTGGTGAGGTTCGGTTGTTCTTTTTTTATTTTCAAAAAACCTCTTGTGCTCGATGCAAAGTGGTACTTTTTTGAAACTGGAAGATCGCTTGCGCAGAGTGAGACTGCAAGTGCAGCAGTTAGCGATAAAGAAGTTTAGCAAGGGATGTAGGGTAGCGGTGTAGCGATGGGGATGTAGGGTAGCGGTGTAGCGATGGGGATGTAGGGTAGCGGTGTAGCGATGGGTATGTAGGGAAGCGATGCAAATGCCAAGCGTTCAACGCTGTTGCGTCCTTAGTAAAGAGTGTTACTGAGCATGGAGCCGTGCCGAACCATGGAGGTTATTTGGGCTGCCTATGAAGCTGGCATATTTTGCAGGGAAAAGCAGGGTAAGTGCGCACTTACAATATGGGGAGCACTGCATTGAATTGTGCGTGCACGAGTTAGTGATAGCCAGGCGCTGAAGGTGATGGTGCGGGAAGGGGACCGACTTTTAAGCTGTACAGAAGGCGTTGAGAAAGCTCAGTTTACTTTAGCCGTCCTCGAGGCAAGGAGGAATTTTGAGGTGGTGTGGTGAAATAAATCCTGGGAGAAGTTAGTCTTTCTTGCCACCGTGGTGACACGTCTTCTAACTCCCTCAAAAGGCAGCCAGGGATCGCGTGGGCCAGAAGGGAGCTACTTAGCCCGCCTCTCGCGCCAACCGGCTCGCGTTGGTAGCACGCAGTCTACATGGATAATGCACTGTCAGGGTTAGTACTGTCTCCGACAAGCTGGGACACATCCGCTCATCTAAGTCCGATGGTATGGCTAGGTGATATTCACGTTATTCGCAAAGTGGTTGCAAATCAGCTCACGTAAGTCCCATGCCAGCCGTGGATGACTGTTTACATGGCTACCAATAACCAGAACATAAGGTGTCATTAGGGACGCTGTACGAGCGAGAGCGAGGCAGGCTATCCGACTGCTGTGTGCACAGGATCGGACATCGCACCTCGACACAAGAAACGTGCCGCCAGACAGCAACTGCCTCCTCTTGGCAGCCGGTAATGATACGTGCATCTTGCTGCGTCAACGTCGCGCAAGTGCAGGAATAGCATGCACCGGTGTTGATTTTGGAAAATTATTGAGTAGGGCGGCAAAGTACATGAAGGTGATGAATGGACAGACCGAAATAGGTCGGCGGCACACTCCATATGATCCCATGTAAAAGTTGCAATTATTGAGGGGTAAAGCCAACATTGAGAAGCAACTGCCACCTAAAAAGTATATAAAACAATATCCCTGATCTAATCATTGAGTACTAAACTTCATTTCGTCAAACTTGCACAGTGCATTTCAACTTTGTATTCGTGACCGATATTTAGTTGAGTAGCCCGATTGCGGAAATTTCCGCGCCTTACATTTTCATGCATGCGCGTTGGGGAAAAAACGCTTCGGCCGATATCTTTCTCAATCTTGCTGACATAGAGATCACTGTCACATATGGTGGTGTGAGGTACTCAAACTGAGATGCACCATGCTGAACTATGACGCATAACCACGCCGCCGGCGGCTGACCGGCTGGCCCGAAGCCGGTGCCGACTGTACCGGCTTCGGCTAAGCTCCGCTATGAAACCTGCTCTTTGAACACAGAAATGTGCGTACTCCCCAATCAGGGTTTTCATGAGCATCGCTGGGAACCAAAATCCCAAAACCCAAAACCAAAATCCACCAAGTCCAATTCTGAGTGAATAATGCAGAAACCGCAACGAAAACACGTTGGAAATGTTTTAAAAGCGCGACGGTCGAGCCGGATCGGGCCCGGAGTCGGCCAGACGAACTTCTGCTACACGAACTACATACACGGAAGCCAGCTCGTTATGGTTGCGGCCTCTCTCGTGACTACCAGCATAAGGTGCTTACAGGGGCACTGGAAGAGCGAGGAATCGAAGCACCGAACTCGGGACTATGGAATAAAAATCGAAGACTTTGCCCATTTGCCAGCCAAGATGTTGGCTGGCGGTACGTCGAGTGTCGGCTGGCAGTATGTTGAGTGCCGGCTGGCAGTATGTCGAGTGCCGGCTGGCAGTATGTCGAGTGTCGGCTGGCAGTATGTCGAGTGCCGGCTGGCAGTATGTCGAGTGCCGGCTGGCAATATGTCGAGTGCCGGCTGGCAGTATGTTGAGTGTCGGCTGGCAGTATGTCGAGTGCCGGCTGGCAGTATGTCGAGTGCCGGCTGCGGTGAGACTGCATGGTAAGCTGTCCGCAGACCGAAATGTCGCTACAAACCACTTTCCTTCAACGAAGATTGGGAACACTGCCGGAGAAATGCTGTGTTGGACGGTGGCAAACCTGAAAAATAAAAGAGCGGAGACGAGTTCCATGAATCAAATTATCGACGCTGAGGGTATTTAATTCCAATTCTGGGGGTGAGGTGATTATATTTTTAGGCGTTCCGGACGATAAAGGTTATGTGCGCCGCCTTTACAGCGAGTACGTTACATGTCTGTCTCTAAAGCTGGTGTTTGCAAGCAAAGCGCATGGCAGTGTACATTTGCGTTAAGGGAACTGTACGCTGTAGCTTGTGTGATGTTTTTCGGTGCTGGATGCGGGGCTGGGTGGGGGACATCTCCCTGATGTCTAAATGGTGTTAGTTTTACTTTACTTCTCCGCAAGATAATTTGTAGCTAGAGTGGGGGTGTTTTGACAGTGACGAAAGGTTGGTTTTGCCAGGGTGCCGGCATTAGCCTGCTCTTGTCGAAGAGCACCGAGGGGTCTTTACCGTACGAACAAGGAGGTAATTGTCCACACTGCCTATTACACCGGCCGTCCCTCGTTAGTTGTTAGTAGCGGGTTAGTCTAAGCATGTCATGCAGGGTTGTCAGTTGGGTTAGTGCGGTGTTTTGCAATGTGTCTCATCTACGTCCGCTCTACCTCTAGGTAGCCGTTTTATATTATGAGTTGCAAGGTAAATCGGCTCATCCACGTCCGTTGGCTCCTCTGGGTAGTCGTTTTACGTTACACTAATTTATATTTTTATCGTTGTTTTCCCAAAAGCAAGTCGGCTCATCTACGTTTGACTGTACCGCTTGGTAACCATATATTTATACTTGGAAAGCAAATCGACTCATATACATCCGACGCCATTTGGGGATGGCTATTTACATGTTTCCTACGAGTGTTTCGCGAGCATGCATTGCGTGTTGAAGTAAGTTTTGGTGGTGTGGTGTCTACAGTGTTCTTGCTAGTTTTGTGGTGTACAGATATTCAAGTAGCAATTGAAGGAGTTCTGGGTGCTTGTCACCGATAAGCGATGGAAGCGACAGGGTGATGCCCTCTCTTTGGCAGAATGCCTTAGGTCTTTGAGAGTTAAAGCTTCTGCAGTCTAGCAGGATGTATCCTATGCTTAATGTGGTGTTGCAGGTGTCGCAACGAGGTGTTGTATTTTGGTCACCCTCTAGTTGAGGCTGTGTTAGTTTTGTGCAACCAGTTGTAAGTATAGTGAGGATGACCTCTTCCTGTCGAGATTGACTTGATGTGTTCCATGTACCTACCGTTGGTTTAATGTCGTGGGTGTGGTTGGATTTGTGTTGTGTTAAGTTGGTTGTGTCAATGTGTTCTGGTGATGATGGCGAATGCGGCGTTGAAGGAGTGCTTTGCAATCGTTTATCGATTAATCCATGGTGAGGTAAGTGCTCAATGCTAAGGCTTGCTTTGCGAGTAGGTCTGCTTCTTCGTTACCTGGGATGTTGGCGTGGTCCGGAATCCAGAGGAAGGAAAAGTTCATGTTTACTTTATGGGCCACGATTTGTTGGATTCTGCCAATGACTTGGTGTGGACAGTCGTGGGTGCTGCTAATTGACTGAAGGACGGATTTGGAGTCGGAGCAAATTACTACGTCTCTAGCTTTGCGCCTCATGAGAATGGAGATAGCGGCCAGAATGTCCATTGCTTCAGCGGTGTAGATGGAGAAGTTATCCGGTAGACGCTTGGAATGCCTAAGGCTTGGTCCAGTGATGCCGATGACTACCCGAGCCTCGTGTTTCGACCCATCCGTGAATACGAGTGTTTTGTGATTGTTGTCATCGGCGAAATTGTGGAAGATGCAAATAATTTCCGCCGGTGAGATAGTCGATTTCTTTTCCGAGAGCAAGTACCTGACCTTTGGCTGACTGAGTGTCCAGAATGGCCCAGTGGGCGGGCGAGCTGCAGCGGCTGCCATTGTGAGGTTAATATCTGAGAGAGCCGTGGCAATCTGAATGGTATGTGGTGGGAGTTTGCACCCAAATCGGCTCTTGTCGTATCTGTCAGGCGTAAACAGCGCTGTGCCGGATAATTTTTAATGGATTTGATTTTGATGTGGAAGCGGCACAACTGTTGTGTCCTGACGTGGATTGGAGGCGAGCTTGAGTCCACTAGAAGACTGACCATCGGTGTGGTACTGAGGGCAACTGTGGCAGTTCTATTGCAGCTGTTTTGGATGATGTCCAACTTTTTGCTCTGGCTTTCTGAAATGGTGTTCTGTTGTATTCTGGGATGGGTCATATTATTTATTTGTAGAGTCATAGTAGTGTTTTCCTGTCTCCGCCCCAGTCTGTGCCTACAAGTGCACGGGGTACGTTGAGGCGCTTCGCACATCGCTTCGAGATGGAGGTGGTGGTGGTGGTGGTGGTGGTGGTGGTGGTGGTGGTGGTGGTGGTGGTGGTGGTGGTGGTGGTGGTGGTGGTGGTGGTGGTGGTGGTGGTGGTGGTGGTGGTGGTGGTGGTGGTGGTGTGTGTGTGTGTGTGTGTGTGTGTGTGTGTGTGTGTGTGTGTGTGTGTGTGTGTGTGTGTGTGTGTGTGTGTGTGTTGAAACAAAGTGTTTCGTCGGAACGTACTTCTAAGAATTTTCACCTGTTCAATGGCTTTGCCATCGATTTTAATTAGGGTTGTTGGTGTGGGGCGGAGATGACTATCTGTGACAGTGACTGATTTTTCTGCGGACAGGGTGAAGCCCCACGTTTTGTACCACTTTGCAATGTAGTCTAGACCTGCTTGAATGTTTTTTTCGGCTTTCAGGAAGCATTTTGATGTTGTCCAAATGGCTATGTAGTCCGCGAAAAGTGAGTATTGAAGTGAAGTGTTTGTGCGATCAGCAAGTATGTCGTTGATCATGATGATGAAGAGGCTCGGTGAGAGCACGCTCCCCTGCGCAAGGCCCTGCTCCTGAGGTGTGGTGATTGATGTGACACTGCCCTATCGTACCTTAAGGGTCATGTCTCTGAGGAAGTTGATAAAGAAGGTGTGCCATGTGTCCGCGTAGGCCTATCTTGTGGAACTTGTCTGTCAGCGCGGACTTGTGTACTCGGTCGAATGCGGCAGTGATTCTAAGTAGGCAGCTATTGTTATGCGTTTGATGCGTAGATCACTTTTGATGTCGTGCACTGGTCTGATGAGATTGTCTGTAGTTGATTTTTGACGCTGAAAGCCGCAATGAAATTCGTCGAGCAGGTCGTTGTGTCTCAGAAAGTTCCTCAATCGTGTGTTGACCATGCGCTCGACCAGCTTACTAGCGCAGCAAGTGAGATGGGCCTATAACCATTTTCGGTGGAGCGATCTTTGTGCGACTTTGGCAATGGAATGACTACCAGGATGAATGACGATGAATGAAAATGACTCCCGCCAGGAGGCGGAAAAGATGTCGCTTCGGTACCAATTCTACTTCATCGGACTTCATAAAGCCAGTCGCCTAAAACAAACTTTGTCGCGAAGAAAACTCGGCATATTCAATGCATCGGAAGGCTTTTTTGTTTCATAAAGCTCAGATGCGGCGAAAAGGTGAGCATTGCGCGACACTAATGGTCGAAATGACTGAAAAATTCGACAGAAAAATACACATACCGACTGCGTTTTTATTTGCTCGCGAATGTTGAGTCGCAGGCCGAACGACACGGCATTTGTGAAGGATTTTCGGTCGAATACTATTCGGCCGTGAATATAACATGGCTGGGCTTTTGATGAACGACGACCATTGGCAGCTGCAGTTGATCATAAACATTATGACATAACATTGATAACATAACATAACATAACATTGATAACATAACATAACATAACATTGATAACATAACATTGATCATAAACATTATGACATAACATTCATAACATAACATAACATAACATTGATAACATAACATTGATCATAAACATTATGACATAACATTGATAACATAACATAACATAACATTGATAACATAACATTGATCATAAACATTATGACATAACATTCATAACATAACATAACATAACATTGATAACATAACATAACATAACATTGATAACATAACATTGATCATAAACACTATGACAAGGCCGTGACGGTGTCCAAGAGTGTTCCTCCGGCGACAGAACAGCTAGTGGTCCTGGCTCATTCAGGGTGGTAGGAGGGGGGTGTACCTTTGTATATATTTTTTTGGAGGGCACCTGCCCCTACCGCAACCCCGATACTGGCTTTGGTCCCTAATGGTTTCAACTTTTATCATGGGAACCAATGTGGTGTGCACCCCCCAAATCCATTTGAGTCCACATATTCCTTCCACATATTCCTTCCTAGTCCACATATTCCTTCCACATATTCCTTCCACATATTCCTTCCACATATTCCTTCCACATATTCCTTCCTAGTCCACATATTCCTTCCACATATTCCTTCCTAGTCCACATATTCCTTCCACATATTCCTTCCTAGTCCACATATTCCTTCCTTGTCCACATATTCCTTCATGCAATGTGCTCTCCCAATAATTTTCAGAAACCTACACCTATGGATGATGGTACCTACCTGTGATATATACCCTTGAATGGATCACAGTCAAAGTTGGTGGAAGAAAATTGTGTGTTTTGTCATTATGTTCAGTCAATATTCATAGGCCCCAATATAAGCATTGGCAACATGGTTGTGGCTGCATGGCACAGGCCAAACCTGCACATACGGTATTTGCCACCCATATCCACACTTAAAAAGGATAGGGATATTTGTTGATATTCATATAAGAAGATGCAGGATTATAAGAAAAGTTACACGCAGATTTTCACCACTCAAAATACAAAATCAGTGTGCGAAGTGCGCCTAAGCGTTCTGTGTTTCATGTCGCTTTTTTGGTCGGGCCCTTTCAAGAAAATCCTGGCTGAACGACTGAAACCAGGCAATATTTGCATGGCAATTGGTTTCATAAAATTGCCATGCATTAGTAATTTGAATCAAATCACAAGCAAATGCACTCCTGCCAGCAATGGTATGTACCATTGGCTTACATCTGGCAATGGATAGCAAGGATGGGCCTTGGGTGCGACGTAAAGATCACATGACTTTCTTCTTGGAAATGACTATGGTATTTTGCAATACGCTAGTGCAACCTAACCCCAATTTTCCCATGACATAAACGCTAAAGCCTACATGTACGGATGTTGGATGATGTAAAATCCATGGCCCCCGAAAAACCAACAATGTTGCATTGCTGTGATGTCTCATGCCTGTATAAAGCTCTTTCCTCTTGTTCGCTGACTCCAAGTATCACAAAATGGGTGACTGAACGCACGGCTATCAACATGGCTGAAGTTTGAACGACTCGATCCATCCAGACTCGACATGACTCCAGACTCCAGACTTGACATGACTCCAGACTCCAGACTTGACATGACTCCAGACTCCAGACTTGACATGACTCGATCCATCCAGTTACATGGCCCTCAGCGGAATGAAAAAGAGCGGCAACTTCTGCCGCAGTTGCAGATATTGAATTGAAGTAAAATGAACAACCATATGTATCTCCATGTACTCAAAGTAACAATTAATATATTAGTTGGCATTGCCTTCCTTCGCCATTTGTTTACAATATTAAACAAATGGCGATGGAAGGCACCTAAGGTGTGTAAATATGATGATATTATAACTTCTATTTACCCCACATGTTTCTTCTTGGGTATGATGTCATTCTTTCTGTAGTATTTTTCGTCCGGAAAAAGCCCTCACGCTGCAGAAAATAAACACGATTTTCCGTCGGCGGCGAATAATTATGATACCAGAAATACGACACTGCGTGATTTCCATGGTGGCAATATAAATTTCCGTCAGTGACGGTTATGTTTTTATGACACTCGACTCAGATCTAGCACTGAATGAAAACCAAGGCCCTTTACATAAGGTACAACCGTCCGGCGATTCGAACTTTTCGTGACGTCACATGCTTTCAACGGCCGAAGTCCTCATTGCCCGCAATGTTTTTTAGGGGTAACTTATGACGTGATATTTTTAAAACAAAGAAATAGAGCTATAGCCATAAAACGAAAACCATGTGATAGAACACATCTTTATCTATGACAAATTTCACTACCGTTTTTACCTGAAACTTACCTGAAACCCGATATACGAGCCGAAACAGGTCATCACATCACGCAGGCTTCGTCCCCAGCTGGCACCGTTTCATAACTTTTTCCACCGACGACTGCTCATAATGAAGGAATGTGGGGTGGACCTTATGCAAGTTATGGGAAGGATGCAGGGGTTTTGTTTGGTGCACTTTTGAGGGGACACTTGTCCATTCAATCTTGACTTTTCTCGACCAATAATTTCAACTTTTAACATGGCACCCTCCCCCCATCCATTTGCCTTCATGTATTGCGTCCTCCAATAATTTCCAGAACACAGCACCTGCAGAAGGACATAAAGGTCGATAATGGACACACATTGCCACAGGCCTATAGCTTACTTCCGGTAACAAGGGGAGCGGCAGCTGTTCCGGAAAAGTAAGCTCAATCCCCGCGGTGAATCTGATGGGATGCTAAGCGGACGACACACACCGAAATTGACCAATTTGTATTCCAAGTTCTTCAAGTCACCATGACATCTCAAGGTCAACACAGGTCAAATAAGGCCAGTTCTAAATGTGACAAATTGTATTCAATGTTGTTTAAAGTTCAACGAATTATCCAGATTGCAGACATAGGCTATATCGACGTTGCTATCAGGGTTCAGGACTATCCAATGTGATCCTTAGTAACGCTTTCGTAGTTTGAGTACAAAGAACACGAAAACAGTTGTATTGATAATTTGATTGTCCTGATTATTTTTCATCTCTCCCTGGTTACCTCTCCCGATTGGATTTTTGGCTATGCAAACAAGTATCCACGGCCATCACTGTCGTGCAAAGGAAAAAAGACGCATGTGACATTTTTGGCCCAAAACACCTTTCTACACCATTCGATAGCTATTTCGTAGACGCCAATGGTGAAAAAAACCACACTCATGTTTAGGTAACATACTATTTCGAAGAACAATTTTTTCTTAAAAAATACGCCTGTGGGGAACGACATATATATTATGGCCAAAGGAGGTATGAAACAAATTAGCATTCGCATCAAGACGTATGTGCCGTATTTCGTGAGATTGTTTCACATGCCATGGCAAAACACATGTTATCTTTTTTGTCGCATGGACCTGCACGCCAAAAGAACGCATGTCATCACGGCGGTCACATACGTCTTTCTAGCACTCGAGATGCTGAAACTTTAGCGGCAGAGAGACGTATGCGAATAAGCGATAATCTCAAACGTCTTGTATGGTGTCAAACTGAGCCACATTTTTCTTCGCATTTGCTTACAGGATGTGTTAAGCTAGTAAAAAAACACATGAACGCGCGAGAAATAGCTCGTGGTTTAAATATTCCACCCGACGTAATATTAACACATTGTGTCCAGTGCCATGGGGCAGCGATCATTCTCAGTACTACATGTTAGTGTATGTGTGTGTGTGGTTGTATTTGGCCAGCCTGCCACCTGTGGGTGATATCGGCTGTTTCCGGTGTGTGAGGGATATAATGGTAGGAGGATTAGATACAGGGTGGATAGATTGCTTGTAGAGTGATGTTCGAGTAGAGTCGGAGTCGTCTTGAAGGGCTGAGTTGATCTGGTAGCTTGAAGAGGTGGAGATGGCAGAGAAGAGTCGTTTGAGAGCCGGAGATGAAGTAGTCGATAGAAGCTGTCAGTCCGGACGGTGCTAGATTGGGGTATAAGGTGTAGTGGGTGGGTCGGGGTCGGGTCATCGCCATATATGAACATTGCAAGAACATCTTTTTGTAGTTATTTGTTTGTTTTTTTGTTTTGTTTTTGTTTTGTTTTTTTTTCGGTTCATTTTTTTCCCCGGGGTTTCTGTCTTTTTTTCTCTTTTTTCCCCTTTTTCCCGGTCTATCTGTTTTGTTTTTTTCACAGTTGATCAATTAGGCGTGTCTTAGAGAGAAAGTGGAAGAGAAGCTCGTGTAATGTTGGATAGTAGTCGTTGAGAAGTGTAGTGATGTTTAGTGGAATGTTGCGTGTGCTGCAGTAGTCTGTGATGTGTTGCCTTTCGGTGTTGTATTTGGTGCAGTAGATGAGTATGTGTTTGATGGTGAGTGTTCGTTGGCATGTTGTGCATTGTGGTCGTTGGCGTTGTAGTAAGAGGTAGGGTGTGTAAGTGCTGTGTGTCCGAGGCGTAGTCGTGTTAGAGTGCGTTCCTTAAGTCTGGTGCGTTGGTTGATGGTGTGCCAAGGTTCGTGTTTGGGGTGTATTTCATGAAGTTGCGTTAGTGCTGTGTCCCATGTTTGTTGGATGTGTTTGTTAAGTGCCTGTTGTATTGTGGGGTAGTAGTCAGATTGTGAGAGTGGGCATGGTATGGTTTGTGGTAGTGTTGTGGCTATGTTTGCTTCAGTGTCTGCGTGTTCGTTGCCGTGTATGTTTGTGTGACTTGGGATCCACAGGAGAAGTGGTCTTTGTCGTGCGTTGAGTTTTTGGTGTATGTTGAGTATTTTCGTGATGAGGGGGTGTTTGTGTTTGATGTATGGTGTGATGCTTTGTAATGCTGATCTGTCGTAATTTTGGTGTTGTAAATGGTGGAGTAAGCCGAAAAGATTGCGTATAGTTCTGCTGTGTAGGTTGATGCTGTGTCGTGCAGACGGGCACGAAGGATAACCCGCAGCGGTGCTGCATTGGGGTACAGCACCGCCGCTGTGCCCGTCTGCTGTGTATGTGATTTTGAACCGTCTGTGTATATGATGTTGTAATTTGCGTGTTGTGCCGTGAATTGGAAGAAGAGTTGGTGTATTTATGCGTCGGTGTATGTGTGTTTTAGGTGGTCTATGAGGAAGTGTGTTGTGGGTGTTTCGTGTTTCCACCAGGCTGTGGGTGTTGGTAATGGTTTGGCAGTGGGTAGTGTAATGTTAGTTGTACCGTCACCATCGCCCCCCAGTCTCACGGCAGGGGGGGGACTGCCCCTCTGCCCCCCCCTGGTGGCGACGCCCCTGCTCCTATGCTTTGCTAATTGCCTACCATATAATAGTCTTGCGCCATATTTGACGTGATGGAATCCTTTGTATGGGGGGGGGGGGGGGACTGACTGACAAAATTTCGATTTATTCAATTCAATGATTAGTTCTCTTCTTCACCACATTTTCTGGTGGTTAAGTAATCCAGATACCCGTTGAGCTTTGGTGCACTTCATCTCTTTGGTTATATATGCTCCCAGACTGGCTACCGAACCGAGTCCCTGGCTCGGTGTTTTTTTATCATTGGATTTTTCTTCGTTTACATATATGTTTTAGGACTCCAGCCAATTTTCGTTCGGGGCCCGGCACTTTTTTGAGACCCCTGCTCTTGTTAGGGGTTTTTTGCTTTTTTGCGCACTCGTGCATTTTGTTAGGTACCGGCGCGTTTTCGAATACCCCAACGTGTTTATTTAGTATTTATTTTATGACCATGTGGTTCCAAAAATGAACAAAAGTCAAGATGCGACATATGTCGTTTCTTGCGAGCCCCAGGCCGTTTTTGAAGTCCTCATTGCGGTCTCATGGCCACGTTGTGCTTTGAGGGCCACCGGTATGTTTTTTTAGGGTTCCCAGCGTGTTTATTTAGGGATGTAGCACATGTTTGAAGGCCCTGCCGTTTTTTTTTTCGAGACTCGGTGCGCTTTGGAGAGCCCGATGCCTTTTCGGCCTCCCGTTGTACTCTTAGGGTTCTGCTGTGTTTATTGGGGGCTCCTGACGCACATCTGTGGGGCCCAAGCACGACTTTGGGGTTCCGGTACGACTTTTCGGGCCCAGGCGTGTGATTCTGGTGACCCGATGCCAGTTTTCTGCGCTCGGAGCGATTTTGGGGATATCTTCTAAATTTGCTGAAAGTCGAAATCTGGGCCTGATTTTTTCTGACACCTGGCGTCATATTTTTGCGTCCTGCCGCATTTTTTTCCAGCTCCGGTACGTTTTTGTCGGGGCCGTAAGCAATTTTTGAAGGCATCTGGTGCTATGTTTGGGGGCTCCAGAGACATTGCCTGACTCGGACATTTCGTTTTATAATCCCTTCTTATTTTGGAGGGCTCCGGCTTTATCCTTTTCGGATCCCGATGCTACTTTCTTGGGCCACATTGTGTTATTTGAGGCCTTCGACGCCAATTTTTTGGGGGCCCGATGGGAGCAGGTAATATCCCGACACAAATTCTTGGGACTACCGACGGAAATTTTGGGTCCCGAGCGCGATATTTGGGGGTGGGGGCTCGCCAGAAGTTCGCGGGGCGCGTTGTCCTTAGCTGCGGTTCCAGCGCGATTTTGGTGGGCCCCGGTATAAATTTTCCGACCCAGTCGTGTGTTTTCTGGGACCCGCTTCATTTATTTGGAGCGCCCCACAGCGGGCCCGAACGCGAATTTTTGGGGTGTGATTTTGGGGAGATTCTTTGGAACTCATTCCTCTCAGGATGGAGGGGAGGTGGTCTTTTTTCCCACTTGGTGCGCCACTGAGGCTGTTCACCGAGTTTTTTTTTCAGCCTGTGGCGCCCTTCGGAGTAGAAAGACCCTTTGGAGAATTTCCTTTCGGGACCTGTTCTTAATATTTCGGTGCTCAGGTTGATTCGATCGAGCCTCGCTTTGATTTTTGAGGGCATATATATATTTCTTAAAGCCGCTGTGCGATATTTTTCAGCCCCTGTACGATTCTTTGGGCTCCCGGTGCGATTTATATTTGGTGATTCGGCACGTTTCTCTTCTGAGGCCCGACGGTTTTTTGGTGAACACCGACGCGATTTGTGAGGCCACAGAGTGACATACGGGGAAATAATTGATTTTTGGGACGTATTTGCGGCTTTTGGCGCCCCGACACGACCTTTTGGGCCAACAGTGTTATTCTCAAGAGCTGCGACGCGTTTTTTTTTTTTTTTTGGGGGGGGTCCCACTGCGATTTTTTGCCGCCCCGGCGTCATTTGCTGGGATCCCTACTGCGAGCTTTAACGGACTCTACCCGACATCCAACGTGATTTCCAGGGGCCCGGTGAGACTTTTGGGTGATCTGAGCGCTATTTCGGGGACGCCGGCCCGACCTCTGTAGGTCCACAGCGTGACCCTCAGGGGCCCTGACGCAACTTTTGGGGGCACCGGTCCCACATTTTTTTGCCCCCAGCGTCTTTCTTCATGGTCACTGAACGTTTTTTGGGGCCCTCAATGCGATTTTCAGTAGCCTCAGTGCGAATATTTTGTGCCCAGCGGGATTTTTAGGGGGTCGGACACAATTTTTTCCCGAACACCGGTACGATTCTTGGGGTCCCATAACCTCTCAGTTTGTGGGGGAGGGGCTACTGCAGCGCTTACCCAGGAGAAAGGGATAGAGTCGCCTGAGGGAGGAATAACCTATCAACATTCCACCACGTTACATGCCTTGGTGTGCGATAAAAAACATTAATGAGATGAATGGTTGCCAATGCATTTGCAAAGCAATGAGTGCATAATACTTCAATCCACATCAGCATGATGCACAACCTGAAACATATATACCTGACACACATCACCTAACCTCAACATAGCACCCATGTGATGCGTCACCATCGGTAGTAGGGCTGCAGGAAAAATATGCAGCATTTACTATTTTTGTACCAACATCATGATGGACCACTTAGGCTTAAGCATCATAGCATGTTAATGATATTGATGCGATGCCATTGACCACACTTGACACTATGTATTATCATTCATACCTTTATAATTGATAATAGGAACACCAAACATGTATCCAATAGGTGCCTACCTGCCACTTTCAAGTGTCAGTTGAATCATACTTCTCGCGGTACCTCTAAAAGCATCACGCTCCGTAAAGAGGCACTGCGCGCCGATTTGTCTGTAATTTCGTGGCTAGTGTGAACTATATATAATCGTCCATACGGAAATGTGGCCGTAGCGAAAGCTGGCCGTAACCTGTGTCACTAACGTAAACCGAGATAGGTAGCCTCGGTGCCCAGACCACAAGCGCCAGGGTGTAGTGGTCGTGATTAAGCCTAATATACTTGCAGAGGCGCCAATATCAGAATCGGCAACACAAATTTGTCGCGGTGGAAAAGCCGCGAGTGCAATAATTTAGTCGAGCTTAGAGTCGTGACATCCTCAGAAATGCATGTCCATGGGTGGGTGGCAGACTTGTGCTCGACTCGAGTGGAATCGAGAATCGACTCATGAATCAATCGTTTTTGGATGAGTCGCGAGTTGAATCGATTCTTTTCCCCAAAATATATCTTGAGTCGTTAGTTGAATTACATCTTTCTTTTAAAAAAATGAGTCGAATCATGAGTCGATCATTCAGATCACAATGAGTCATTTTAGTGCTATCACTAAAATGCAATTTATGAACAAAGGACATAAAGCATGTATCTTTGTGAATAGTATGCCATGACACAAAGTAGGGAGTAAAAACACAGCATAATTATTCATGCTTAGCATTACAATTGTCAACTTGTCAGCTGCCAGTGAGTAAAGAATGAGGGCTACTGAAGTTATTTACCAAAAACCAATGACAATAAGTACAAATAAGTATTAATGTTAAGCTTGGTATTCACATTCAGCATCATGCATGAGTCAATCCTAGTGCCAGGAACACAACACAGAAATGGGTTGTGATTGTGAAAAGAATATGGAACAGGAATATGGAACATCATACATATAAGGTGAGTTGAAAGAAAAGTTATAGCAAACCTAATTTATTCAACAGACATTAGCTGAATCGATTCAAATTTATGTCAGTCTGTTTGAGTCGCGAGTCGAATCATGCTTTGTGAACTCTGAGTCTGAATTGAATCGAATCACATAATTTTGACCTGCACTGAATCATCAGTCGAATCAGCTCTCAAGATCTATGAGTCACATGTGAGTCGACTCAAAAAATTTGAGTCGACCACAAGTCTGGGCAGAATGCACGAAAACAATAGGTGGGCCCAATTGGGGCACCCTCAATAATGTCCCATGTTAAAAGTTAAATTTATCGGAGGCAAAGCCCACATTCCAGTGGTTCTTGCCCCTCAAAACACCCTATGCCCCCAACCAACCAATTTCGCCAAGTAACAGCCATGGCTGAGACCATCACTGACATTTGGTACTTCCCATTTCAGTAATTTTGAAAGTTATTGACTTGAACTTTGCCATGAATATTCACAATCTGAGTCTGAATCACATACATTCAGGTCATTCGAAAGAGCCAAAATATTATATAAAATACAATTGAAAAGAATATGGCTGAGTTCTACAAATTTTCACAACCACGCTACACAAAGAACACAATTCTGAGAAGGCAGCACTATTGCTCGTTAAATTCCTTGTCAATTGGAAAAACCGATTGTAAACATCTTTGTTCCCGAAGTTTTTGCAATTTGCAATTTGCAATATTTCTGTGCGCTCTTCATATCGTTGAAAAATGGCGCGAGGTGACTTCACTGTTACGTTACTCACTCCCGATACATGGGGCGCTAAAGATTCTTCTCTGACCACAAGCTGTGGAAGTGGCGTGCGAACATGTACGGAATGCTTCAAATTTATATCGCCCCGCGTTTTCGAGTCATTACGACAATTCCCCAAGAGGCCAGATTCTGCCCCCCCCCCACTCCCGTTGGAGCGAGGTTTAAGAGAAGATTTATTGGGATGGAATGGCAAAAATAAAAAACAAACCGGCACATTTGACCATTCATGAAGGAGCCTGAAACACTACAGCAAATGGCCATCACGGTATGGTAGACATGGCGGCAGGGCCTAGCTACTTGATGAACTTTTGTACCATATGCACGGGATACTCGCGTGCGTAGATGGAACCTGTACATAATTATTGGTGTTGCCGGCATTTAATTCAACAACACCATTTTCATGTAGATGCATACATCTAATGCTAAATCGTGAAACCTATTGGTGTTGCCTTGGCGGAGTATGGAAATATATTTAAATGAATAGAATCTGATGTACAGTAGTACAGTACATCAGAATCATCATCAGTCATCATCATCATTCATCATCAGTGTCTATTTGTAGCTGAAGACACCATGCACCTTTAACACGAGCTTGGTGTTCTCTGCAAGTACAGCGAGTGACTACCTGCAGTGACAGTGACTACCTGCAGTGACAGTGACTACCTGCAGCGATCGGGTGACTACCTGCAGTGACAGTGACTACCTGCAGTGACAGTGACTACCTGCAGTGACAGTGACTACCTGCAGTGACAGTGACTACCTGCAGCGATCGGGTGACTACCTGCAGGACCATCAGGGTGACCATCAGGAGGACCATCAGGGTGACCATCAGGAGGACCATCAGGGTGACCATCAGGAGGACCATCAGGGTGACCATCAGGAGGACCATCAGGGTGACCACCAGGAGGACCATCAGGGTGACCATCAGGAGGACCATCAGGGTGACCATCAGGAGGAGAGTCGAAATGCTGGTGGTGCGTGGCAACGCCAATATTTCGATTGCTGTTGCACCGACAACACCAAAACTGCACGTGACTCCACCTCTGCTCGCTGGTATCGCTTTGTCATATCATCGTACCATATCGCCTGTCTTCGCGCTCGCTTGTGGCAAGTGCCCGCGTGCGCGTGCGGTGCGTTTTAGCTGTCTTCAGGTTGCCTGCAGCACTCCTGCTGGCTTGGTGGTGTGGAGATAGCCAAAAGGTTAATTCGAGATACAGGTGTCTGCAGCCCAATGGTGAAGCCGGTGTGATGGCGAGGCACTCTTTGTGTGATGGTGAGGTGTGATGGCGAGGCACTCTTTTGGCCTGGAATCGTCGTCCTCGCGCGGAAAATCTACTGCAGTCGGGCAGGATGCGCTCCATGGCTAGTGTGAGTGTGTGTGTGTGTCTGGTGGTACGGTGTTGTCTGCTAGTGTGAGTGTGTGTGTGTGTCTGGTGGTACGGTGTTGTCTGCTAGTGTGAGTGTGTGTGTGTGTCTGGTGGTACGGTGTTGTCTGTGTTGCTGGTCATTATCACTTGTGAACTGCGACAGTTGTGTGCGACAAGTTCTACTTCTGGTTATTTTTGACTGTGGGATTGGTCGGACGTGTTCTATGTAGCCACGGTTTCTTTGGTGTTGTGCGTGTGGTTGGACATGGCGAGTTGTGAGGCTGTGGTGGTGTGAGGCTGTGAGGCTGTGGTGGTGTGAGGCTGTGAGGTTGTGGTGGTGTGAGGCTGTGGTGGTGTGAGGATGTGAGGCTGTGGTGGTGTGAGGCTGTGAGGTTGCGGTGGTGTGAGGCTGTGGTGGTGTGAGGCTGTGAGGCTGTGGTGGTGTGAGGCTGTGAGGCTGTGGTGGTGTGAGGATGTGAGGCTGTGGTGGTGTGAGGCTGTGAGGATGTGGTGTGCTCATGCCTTCTGATTGTGCTCACGAGTGTGGCGCTCTATGATGACTTAGCAGTCGTCCCAAGCAGTGTGTCCGATTACGACTCAAAGTGAACGTTTGTGGGCCGCGTTCCTCGGCCCTCGTCCTGCACATTGGCCACGTCCATGGGTGACATCGGCATCAACCAAACTGGCTGCTGACAACTGTATTGCAAACATTTAGCCTGGTATATTACGCAGCATGAAATGAGCAAAACTCTGATCGCATATCGAAGCCGACTTCGCCTACACTGCCCTCAAGTGGAGGTAAGTCCTAGGTTGAGCGGTGACCTTAAAGCTGGTAAATTGGCCAATGTGGACAAGCCAAAGGCCGATGCTCCTCACTGTGATCGACACGACCAAACACATATTCACACACTGCGACAGGCACACGAACACCAAACACAAACGACAGCGACATCACAGGCATCACGAAGGACAGCACGGATTTCACATCTGAGTGAGGAAAGCACCTCCGTTGGCCTCATCAGACCGTCCACAACAATTGCCTAGTCTCAGTATGAGAACTGAACATTACGGTATGGATGCAGAAGTAGTGACGGTCGGTACCAGGCTCCTTGCCGCTGCGGTGTAGCAGTGGCCACCGCAGTATCACAGGTCAAGTTAATAACGCTGGTAGACGTTGCCGTAACCGTAGCGATTGCCGTTGCCGTAGCCGTAGCGATTGCCGTTGCCGTAATGGTTGCCGGATCCGTATCCGTGGCGGTTTCCGTAGCCGTTTCCGTAGCCGTTGCCGTATCCGTTGCCGTATCCGTAGCGGTTGCCATAGCTGTAGCCGTTGGTGGAGCTCAAGGGCGAGTAGCTATAGCCGTAGTTGGTGCCATATCCGGTATTCCCGTTGTAGTTGCCGCTGTAGCTCGTGCTCGGATAGTAGCCGTAGTTGGTGCCATATCCGGTGTTCCCGTTGTAGTTGCCGCTGTAGCTCGTGCTCGGATAGTAGCGATAGTGGCTGTTGAAGTTGTTCCTGGGATAGTAGTTGCTGTTGCTGTATCGGTAGGGATTCCTCAAGCCGTTGCGTAGGCGTGACAGCCAGCCGCCGAGGCCGGAGCCTCCCGCCAAAGATCGTCCGAAACGTCCGCCTCCCGCCAAAGATCGTCCGAAGCGTCCGCCTCCCGCCAAAGATCGTCCGAAACGTCCGCCTCCCGTCAAAAGTCCAAGTAAAGCTCGGCGTCTCGTGAATGGCCCACCGAAGAATCGGCCTCCATTCAAAGAGCCACCGAAACCCCGGCCTCCCCCCAAAGATCCGAGCAAACCCCGGAGGAGACCGAGCTTGGTTTGGCCTAGGCGGAAGCGGGCAAGCCCACCTCCGAGGCCTCGCAATATTCCGAGGCCACCAATTCCTCTACCTCTGAACAGGATACTGGCGAGATTTCCGGAACCTCCTTGGAACAAGTTGCCGAAGAGCCTGCGGTAGAGCAGGTACTTGAAGAAGCCATTGTCGTCGTCAAAGAAATCGTCGTCGTCGAAGAAATCGTCATCGTCGAATAAGTCGTCGAAGAAGTCGTCGTCGCCGAATAATCCATCGTCGTCGTCGAATAAGTCGTCGAAGAAGTCGTCGTCGCCGAATAATCCATCGTCGTCGCCGAATAATCCATCGTCGTCGCCGAATAATCCATCATCGTCGCCGAATAATCCATCATCATCGCCAAATAATCCATCGTCGCCACCGAAGAAGAAGCCAAGACCTTGGCCAGAGGCCACGGCCACCAGGGCGAACAGCAAAGGCCACTGGGGACAGACAGCAATACGTCACCTGCTGGCATGACGGAACTACGATGCGCCAAGCAGACACTTGCCAAATCGTATTGAGAACACATGTTGAGTACACAGCTTACACACACTAGTAGTTACAGACCGTATGCCTTCGGGATTGGGAATGTATGACTGTAGCTTCAGAAGAAACATGATTGGGCTTGCGCCGATCAATGGAAGTGCACTCAAGGCATTTAAAGCGATCCACTGTTTTGAACCGACGCTAAGATAGAAAATAATCATATGAATCACCCATGGAAGCACATTTACGACTGCTTTGTGTTTTTTTTAAAGTAAAAATTAATTTATTGTAATCATTGCAGCAGGATTGTATTCGACTTCACCCTGTTAGGGTTGGATCCTCCTTTACATCTAGGTCTGTAGATAGTCGAATTTCGTCCCTCCTCGAAGATCTCGGAGACTATTGGGCGGGTTGCAAAGCCGAATAGCTCAAACAGATTGTATTGGCCTAATCTTTATCTTTAGAATGTTAGAATGTCAAAATTTTCACAATGTCCAATTCAGAGTTAAAAATGAGGGCAATTCATCAAAACCATCTGGACTCTGAAGTATTCAAAGCACATCCCATCTGTCTGGCCTCCCACTAGCTGACCATATATTTCCTCGAGCAAGGTAGTGAGAACTGTCAGTAATTTGGTAGCCTCATTTTTACTTCAGTGAATTCCACATCCTCACCCTCCTCTCCACCAACACCCACACACAATCCTTCTCAAAGAGCGTCATACCTCTCGCAGGTCGTGTGCTCCACCCGCGCAGTCAAATTAGCTAGTTTTTTTTTGTACTGAACACTAAATAATGTACACATATTGGTTCGTTTAGCATCAAATTAGGCAAGTTTCAGTTGGCTTTGGGTCGTGTATGCTTTTTTTATTAACTAAATTAGGCATGGTTTAACAATCGATATTGGTGAAATAAGATGTATTTTTAATATTCTCGTCGATGCAATAGATGCACACCTCGATAAGTAGGAGACGTCCGTGCCTCGACTATTTTTAATCTTTGTTTTAGTTACATTTAATTGGTGAAGCGCCAACGTTGCGTTCACCGTTGGCTTCAAAACTAAATCCACAATTACTGACGTGGGTATTTCACATTTTCAGTGCGCCGGGCGGCACGAATGAGCACGCCACAGGTGCCGAACTTATTTGTCGATCGGCACGAAATGACCGCCACAGTGTGACTACGACAATGGTGAAGCTCATCAGGGCTAACATTTCCATCCCACGTGGCACGTGTACACGACGGGCGGGTGAAAGGGAAATGCGACGTTTTTCACAGTTTTCACGATATTGTCTGGCGTTGGAAAACGAGTGGATTTGGCGACACGGCATTACTTGCACTACAGGGCCCCATGCACCGTCTGCACATTTCCCATTGACCACACACACCTGCCGTGCAACCGTGAGTCACTGCGACGAGAATAGGTATTTTGACGCATGGAATCGGCTCGGCTTTCCACGCCATTAACGCCGCCATAAAACGCCATTTTTGGGTTAAATGTCACATACATTTATAACCGTGACTTTTCTGATGCCCACCGTGCCTTTAGATTTTAACTATCGCAAATAGTTTTGTTACAATCGTGGATGTCCCGAATCATTGCAAAGACACCTACTCGACCGTCCCAAATGGCTCCAACATGCCATCGCCGGCAGATTGTTTTTCCCCAGTCAGCTTCAATCGGCCGAAAATGATACTTTTATGCGCGTGCTGCCGCGCCAGACACACTGAATTGGGAAGGATTTCATATCGAAAATACACGCGTCCTATACCTAAGCATTATAAAAACTGTGCCAGCTCCCCGCTCCTTTGACATGTGAATTTTCGGGTCGCCGTGGGGGAGTCACCCCCCCCCCTGGATCGCCTAGAAACGTCGTTCTACACCGAGAGGAACCAAAAAAAATTGGTTCTCCATAGAAACCAATAAGGGTTCTCCATATGCCGAGAAGCGGACACGTTGCTGGCGTTTCGAAAAGCAACGAAAATAATCATTTTCGAAAAATCGACGGCGCCCATCAATGATTTCAATTGAAATAGTACTGGTCTTTCGACGTCTGCGGTTTGATGTCGGTCTGAAAGGACCATGGGACCAAGTCCATCTTGTACCCCGATGTACGTCTACGGTCAGGACATAATCAACTCCATGGCAATGCAGGCGCGCGGGTGACTGAGTTCACCTATAAAATGTCGACGAAATGTCGACCGGCGTAGCTGCGTAAGTAACGACGCAGTTCGCCGCAGGCATTTCCCACGTCCAACCACTCAGCCATTTCCGATCAGCTGGGGTACAAAGCAATATCGGGATATGTGTGTCCACCGCCACTTCAATTGGCGTACTTGAAAGTGAGTAAGAACGCTAACGGGGTGGTTGGAGGGTACGGCGTAACCTCAGCTGGTGGTATGAGCATTGGTTCATATCCTACATGGCAGATCAATTGGCGTAAGCTGAGTCCTAATTGGCGTAAGTTAAGTCCTATGCTTAACCATTATAAAATCTGCGCGGGCGGCCGCCTGTGCTGCGAAAAGACTTTGAATTTGTACACAGCGCTAGGCGGTGGGTGCTACAGCGTAGTGTTTACCTTCTTTTTTTTCACGCATCAAATATAATTTGGAACAATTTTGTTTAAGCCTGGACCAACTGCAGGAAATTTTGTATCGATAAATTACTGTTGGATGTCAATTTTAGTACGTTTCTGTAGCAACAGGAACACGTTGTGTTCCCACTACCACGATTCAGCTGTTGTTGCAAATACCGCAAGCGAAATGTTCAGCAGTGGCTTGAGACAGTGATTGAATGCTTAGTGTGTTAATTTTCAGTAGAATGGGCAGCGGTAACCTTGTGCATGTTCTGGATGAACGCGAGAAGAAAGTCTTCGATTCGTTTCACAGCGTTCACTTGACATTCACTAGGGTTCGTGTTATAATCATTGGAAACGTAGAGGGGGGGGGCATCACCCTGATGTACACCTATGATCAGTATGCAGACCATGGGAATACTGGTACGCTGGTAATTAGTTTCACGTATCCATCGTTTATTAAATGTCTGCCGACACAACCGCATGTAGGTAGGGAAACCGGATCCAGTTCATACAATTTTGGCGAAACTAAAAATATCTCATCACTTTGGAGGGATGGCGAGGAGATAGCCTAGTATCATCTAGTATCATCCAGTATCATCTAGTATCATCTAGTATCATCCCCAATATACACCTATGGCAAGCCTAGACCTTCTAGTATCATCCCCAATATTTGTTCGTGGCATCCTCTGGGCAAAACATCGTGAGCAAACCAACTCATCAAGTTACTCCCTATAGTGTCAAAATGATGGGCTAAGTTGATAAAATGCAAGTGAAATCAAATGTATTATTTATTGGTAGCATTAGCTTGCGCCATCTGAAAGGTCCATGCTTCACCTTCACAGTAAAACTACTGTTTTGAGTCCTAGCTGGCTATAGCTCATGGCTCATGCCATTTATGGAATGCGCCAACGTTCATTCCGTAGCTGCACCTTTTCAATCGTTCAGTCTTTTCCATCGGGTGATAAATTCCCGTAAAAATATTGAATACGATTATGTTGACAAAGTTTTAGCAAACACTTCAATATAAATAGGCAATTATGTGACTATTTTATTTCATTACCAGTCCACAAAACGATCGAACAGGATGATGTTGATACACTGGTAGGGTGGGTCATACTTTTTGTTGTTGTAAATCAATTGCGATGGGTGTCCAAATAATGTAGTTTGGTGTGTAGAACACAAATCTGACTTTAATGTTTAATTCCGATAACCCTAACCTACATCAATTTGCAGTTGAATAGTGTAAAATTTGGGACTATCTTGGGACTATTTTTCCCGGATGAATTGAATTTGATTTCTTGTCCCATCTAGCTCAGCAGTAATCATAATATGGATGTTTTGAGGAGGTTTATCGAGTGAAAATAGAAATTTGAATGACTTAGCCTATTCAATTTTTTAAATTGACGCTGGCGACGCTCTCAGGCGCATAAATTCTTGTCGAAAAAATAAGTGGTGCAGGGGATATTTGTGGCGCATTATACAGATGACGTCACTACGCTTTGCTCTGTGTGGTCTGTGATTTTGGGAGGGGGAGTCAAGTCCGGCATTTTGCTCCAGGAGGGAAGGGATGGAATAAGTGCGAATTGCACTAACATTTCATGACATATTGTGTTGAGTTATCAACTAGTTAAATAGATGTTTCAACTCAGAACAAGGAAGACATCAAGTTCTCATCTGAGTAATCTTTTTGGCAATGGGTGGAAGCTGTTCGTGTTTAAACCGCCAACTTGGAGGGATATCCTGGGGTACGACATCTACTTGAGGGATACACTTGAGGGTGAAGATGACAGGAGAACTACCCAGAGCACCAGGTTGTGAGTGACATCTGCCTGGTATGATTTGTCAGTGGAGCAAAGCTCTTTTCAGGCCACCTGTTATCACTGAAAATGTGTCATCATGTCCAAGCTCATTGAGGTCTGGAATTCGGTAGGCAGTGTTGTCTTGGGAAGGGCAAACTTGATGCCAAAGAGAGGTCCGTAGTCAAGTTCGACATGGTATTTGATATTTTGACTTGTAAGTGTCAAATTACCGGTTGTGACATCCAAGCCCACGTTATCTGCTCCTGTAGCAAATAGAAAAGATTCCTGTGAAAGATATTGCCTTCATCGAGGGGCAAAAAGAGAAGGCTGGATGTAAAGGATCCCACCGAATGGGAAGCCCTGATTTGTCAGAGATGGGATCTGGGATTGGAGAGAAGTGGTGCTGAGGATGACTTTGTCCCTGAAGTTGGGCTCTTCCCTGAAATTGCCCGTGAGTCTGCAGCGAAGGTACAGAACAACTGTGATGAGATTCCAATCCTGCATCCTCATGGATGGGCGAATTGATCTGACCAGTGTGGTGATGGATTTTATGGAAGCTGAGGCAGTGGCCAATCTTTTTGCTGCGCAGATCAAAGAAGAACACTATGAGGTTGCTAGTGAACCTGGCAGCTATTATCTGCTCCACTTTACCTCAGAGAAAGGAACTAAAGAGGAGTCATATGATGAGTAGATTGCCAACGTCCTGTTTTCCTGCCTGAAAGACAGGTTTTTTTTATAAGATCTTGTAGGCGGGCCATTGGAGGAGTCTCAACAAAGGTGAACACTGGTGTGAATGCTGAAGTAATGCGGAAGCTGAAGCTGCACCTGAGGAGAAACCTGATCTGGTTGGTGTGCAGCCTGCACACTGTTGAACTTCCCTTGCGCCGTCTCGTTGTTGGCCTCGATGCCCATACTCTATCAAACAACACATTTTCCGAGCCAATAGGAAAGCTCTTTGATTCTGTTACATATTTTGATATCAAGCCAAACTTCCCCGGATCTCCGCTGGCCTGATCTCCCTTCACTGATCAAGCTGCCTAACAAGGTTCAAGATCTCTCAACTGATCAACACTATGGCTCTTAGATTGTCTGTGCAGACAGGGATAGTGTGTTTCCTGCATGGTTGGCCCTGTTGGAGATTGGACCAGTGAACCACAGCCATTGGTGCATTGCAACGAGCAGATTTCTCAGGCCCTGGGTGTCAAAGCACGGACTTAAAGGAAAGAACTTGAAGAATCTGCGATTCATTGTGCAATTCATCATTGGACCATACTATCCATGTTGGCTCACTGTGAAGGTTAAGCACTCCTGGGTCGAAGAGCCTAGACACATCATGTTTCAGCTGGACCGCCTCAAGTCCCAAGGGAAGGAGGTGCTGGACCTTATGATGCCGACTGTGAGAGTATCTGCTTGGCATGTCCACAGTGAAGCCATAATCCAAATACTGCTGTGCTCTGAGGATCAAAAGGAGAGGATTGAGGGGATGGAGAGAGTCGCCATCAGGGGAGAGGAGGAGTGACACTCAGCTGAGGAACTCCTATGTCAGAACCAGAAGGACACCTGACATCAATCGTGATGCTTTCAGCATTGTCGACATGATCCCTGGTCAGCTTTTGTGTCGGAACCAGGGGCGTCGTCACCGGGGGGCAGAGGGGGCAGTCGCACCTCTTGCCGTGAGACTGGGGGCGCCGCCCCCCCCCCTGGAATTTGAGGAGGCCCATATCCGGAAATGCACAGGAAAAAGGTGAGCAAGGAAGCCGACGAGACAGACGATCGTGCTGTCAAGGAGGCCCGAAGACTGGCAACTAGGCTCCCGGGAAATCTAATCACGTCCTAATAAGAGACGTAGGACAGAGATTGGGAAGAAGGCCCCAGGACAAAAAAGGATGCCACCGAGATGGACAGAAAGCTACCCAGGTTAGACAAGAAGGCTTCCGATGGGTTGCAGGATATTCTTAATTTGGAAAACGAGGCCCACAAGATGGAAGAGGAGGCCCCTGCAATAGAAAATAAGAAATCATAGAATATATTTCTCCGGACGTAAGAGGGAGCCCCAATATGGGTAGGAAGGTCTCCGGAGGAATGAGAGAAGGCCACTGAGACCAGCCAGATGAGGCCCATATTTGGAAGAGGAGGGCCCTAGAAGAGAAGATTTGGGACTATAACAAAAAAGCACCCTGCTAAGAGGATAATGAGGCTCCAAACACAGGTGAGGAGGCCTCCAAGACGTGAGAGGAGACCCGTAATTTGACAAAGGAGTCACCTTGGAGAGGATAGGAGGCCACAGAATTCACGAGAGTGCCAACAAGTGACACGGAGGCCCCCAAGATTGCAAAGGAAGCCTCCAGAATTGCAAAGGAGCCCCCCAGGATTGCACAGCAGGCCTCCAGTATTGCAAAGGAGACCCCCAGGATTACAAAGGAGGTCCCACTACGGGAAGGGAGGCCCAAGAAAATGAGAGGAGGCCCTAAGACGGAAGAGAAAACCAGTGGATATGAAATGAGGTTTCGGAGACGCAAAAACCGACCCCAAAACGAGTAAGGTTCCACCAAGATAGAAAATGATGATCCAGAAACGTGGCAGGAGGCACCTAATTCGGAAGAGGACGACACAGGATTGGAAATGAGACCACATGATGAACGAGGAGGCCCCTAAAATATGAGAGAAAGGCCATTATATAAGAGGGATGGTTCCCAGGCGAGAAAGAAGGCTCCAAGACGGGTAAGAAGGTCCCCAGAAAATGGCAAGGCAACTGAGATAGGAAAGGTTGCTTGTAATTTGGAAGAGGAGGAACCTGGGAGAGAAGAGGAGTCCATCAGGAGCTAAGAGACCACCCTTAAAATGGGCAAATATCGAATCAAAACGCAGAGCAGGAGGCCCCCAAGACGTGAGAGGAGGCCCCAAATTTGAAAAAGAAGGCCTCTCGAAGAGAAAAGGAGGCCCCTGCCGGACTCGAAAAGAGTCCCACAAGACGGAATAGGTGTCCAGGGCCGAATGAGGTCCCGAAAACCGGAAGGAGTTCCCAGGAAATGAGAGGAGGCCCGTAAGATGGGAGTGGTAGCAGGTATGGAAGGTGGTGAGGTTTCCAAAATTGCCCTCAAGACGGGTAGGTTTTGCCAGGACAAAGGAGGAGGCCCACGAGACGTGGTTGGAGGCCCCTAACTTGGCAGAGAATGCCCCTCGAACACGAGAGGAAGCCACATGTCATGTTAAAGGGGCCCAGGGTATAGGAGGAGGCCCTCCAAGATGGGAGAGAAGGGCCATTGGATATGGAGGAGGGTAGGACACACGAGGAGACATCCAAAACCGGTAAAGAGGCTCCAGGAAATGAGACGAGACCCATAAGACGCGACAGGAGGCCTATAATTTGCAAGAAGCCCCGAATAAATTGTAGGAGTCGTGCCGGGGCACTTGAAAATCACGACATGGGCCCAAAAAGAGCCGGCCGGGGCCCCTGAAAATCACTCTGAACCTGGGTGTATCAAAATGTCACGCCCGGACCATGAAAATCACAGACGTTGAAATTTTACTTTCGTCCCAAATATGTGCCATGTCGTCACCATTCCGTAACAGCGGGAACGGTGCTCCCCTTCCTTGATCCGCCATTGACAAAACATCAGCCTCGTCACGCCATTGCTTGTGGTGGTTTGAGCAGATCAGGTGTGTCCTGAATACCTCTCGTCACCTCTTGAATCCGCCACTGGGAAAATATGCTGGCTTCGCCACTGCTTGTGACGCATTATTATCGCTTCTCCTGAACTATCTTCCCCCCCCCTCCCCACTTTCCGATGGCAACGTTAATGGTTAATGGCAACGTTAATGGTTAATGGCAACGTTAATGGTTCCGCTTTGAGAAAATCGGTGACTCGCTACCAATCTTTTCCGCTCCCTAGGTCCGACCCTGACATAATTAGAAAGGTAAAATGTAGTTCCGTCTGTAAGCAAGGTAGTATGAGCATTTTAATTCAGAAACATGATCACATGAATGGCAAAACAATGAGATTATTTAAATGTATGTGCTGTTCTTACGTTTTCTAAATGTCTATGGAAGGTGCCTCCCAATATTCGCCCCTGGAGCCTTCCCTGATGTAGTTTCGATGGCAACATTTGGATAGGAAATATAGAAAATAATTTCAGAAAAGATCACCGAATATTACGATCTTATCACAAAATGTTTGAGAACGGGAGGCGGGGAACAACAGAAATAGGGGACGGAATTTGCCCTATACTGGAATAGGGCTAATATTTTCTTGTCATACCTATATTGGTCTACATGTAAACTGATTTTGGGGAAAATTTTTAAGATAAATCAAGATGCAAGCTATTAGATTCCGATAATATTTGTCTGTCTTAGGCAACCGAAAACTGAAGTAACCCACCAAACAACCAACGAACTAATAATCCCCAATATTAACCATGAATCAAAGTTTCTGTAAGGATGTTGCCGGAAGATGAAAGCAGTCACGGAATACAAATTGCATCAAATGTAAACATTGAATATGATTGAATGTGCATTAAAAGGCCAATAACCCCCTTGTACAGATCGAGTGGCAAATTGCGTTCACAAATTTGAATGTAAGGTGGGTGGTTTATACCTTCTTAAATTGTGGCAAATGCAATAAAATGTGGGAGGTCACCTACAATGTCAAATGTAAGCTTACTGTAGCTTAATCTAAACTTGCTTCAATCGGCGAATCGTTCCGATAAAAAAGAAGCGTAATTATTACTTCGGTGGGTATTTATCACTAACTTTGCACCCCCTCCCCCCCCTCCCACAACAGCAACTGGAATCAACTTGGGCGACACTAGGCACTAACTGTGCTTCCGTGTCGTCACATCGTTCATAGATAACGTTCAAGTTGTGTCCACTCTATGTCTTCGGAATCTGAAGATGTATGTTCGAGAGATATAATATTTATATTAAAGACACACCGAAGCAGATTTGCTTGCATTACCTCTATCCGCTTTGAAAAACTTCTATTATAATTGGTTTCCCATGACACATTGGCAAGTTTTATCCTGCCCAAGGCCTATCGAGTCAGGTTGGACAATAACGCCAGCTGCTGGGGTGTCGTTTAGCTACATATATGACGCGTGTGGCGATTGTGATCGATATCAGTTTTTATGTACGCGCGCACCAATTCAACCAATTACACTGCATAATTTTTGTGACAATAGTTAAATAGTTTTCGCCAAAGCGCCTTCGAAATCCATCGAACAATCCGCGAGTTTGTTTCAGGCAAATTCACCTGTTGAAAATTTTGTAGGGCGTACATGCTGCGACGCCAGCCAAGCTCCCGTGGCAGGGATTTGATATGTGAATATAAATACAGCTGCGCTATATAGATTTGCGTTTCACAAAAATTATTCTTTCCATTGTGACAACAATTCTGCACTGTAATTGGTGGACTTGGCGCGCGCACAGATGAAAAACTGATATAGATCACAATCTCCACATGCGTCATAGTTGTAGCTAAGCAACACACCAGCAGCTGATTGCTATTGCCCAGGTCTGATCCTGCCAACATTCACCGCTTTTCGTGGTTTCTGGGCAGAAAACCAGACCGTCTAGATATTTATATTCCACGATCTAGATATTTCTGACTAATAAGCGATGTAGTGCACGCATAGCCAATATTCTGCTGACATCACGGACTACCGATGGCTTCTCATTGCTACATATGCTGGAGGTGGACCATTGTACCTTACCTTCATCTCTCCCTGTGGCTGCAGCTGGCCGGAATGGTATCTGGCTATGCAATCCGCAATGCTTTATAGCAAATGCACCATTGTTGTGCGAAGCCACGCCCAGCGAGAAACCTTTCCGTATAGCTCTGGCAGGCGTGACCCTTTCCTCCGACACACTGCCCATTTTTATCGTATTGTTTTTCGCCCTCAAACATTGCAGGTTGGTGAACTCAAAACTCGTGAAGAGGAAGACTATGAGCTATGAACGCGCATGGGAAGGAAAAGTGAGTCGACAGTAGTTACACTTTTCCTCTTTTTTTTGCTGGCATACCTGTCAGCAATTGTTTTAATATTGCCTGCCTTGTTCAACTGATCATTGTACACACTTTTACTGACACTTGCGGATGGACATTTGTGCTGACAGTGCTCTCTTGGAATCAATATGTCGGTTCCTGGTGCATCAATCGATGCCGGATGGTGTTCATGCTGTCGGACAAAGGATGACATGTTGTCTGACACATAATGACATTATGTCGGCCACATAATGGCATACTGTCCGACAAATAATGTGCAATCGAACACATAATGACATGCTATCTGACAAATGATCATAATATGCCCAAAAGTCAAACTGGTCAATTGGATCTCAGAACGGGACCGGGGAACTATACCGGGGAGCAGGGCCGGAGAACGGAACCGAGGAACGGGACCGGGGAGCAGGCCCGGAGAACGGGACCGGGGAACGGGACCTCAAAAGGCAACATGGAAACAACACTGAGTAGTTCAACGCAGAAAAGAACCATGGAACATAACGAGAAAACCGAGCTGGCTATAGTTCTCCGTTTTCCAGTGCAGTAGCCTCGATATGATTTTTCGTCATGTCCGTCGGTTCAAAAAGATTAAATCCATGGATCAATGACAGGTTTGAGGAGGTGTAAATGTTTGTGGTTTGTTGTCTGAGTCCATTTTTGGTTCCTAAAATGTCGAATGTTCTGTTGTACTGATGATTTAATGTCTTCAAAATGTTGTAGAATTTCTGTGATGTTTGGCCGCTGCAAGGACGTTTTTTTTCTAATTTGTCGGCTTCTTCGGTTCCTGGGATGCCACAGTGACTGGGCACCCACAGCAAGGTGACCTTCATGCCCATCAGCTGAAGTGTTTCAAGTTTTCATAAATGGAAATATGGCAATGATGCGAAAAAGAAAGTGAAGAAATGGATTGAAAAACAAACTTCGAGCCCAAACCTGCGCATGTGGTGACAGATTAAACGATTGCGAAGATAACGGAGGCAATGCGGATGGCATGCGATTCAGCGATGAAAAATTAGGTTCCGTCTGGCCAATGATATGTTTTTTTTCGTGTTCTTCCGAAACAATGGAACTTACTATGAGTTGGTATCTTTAGAGCCGTCGGTAAAAACAATAGGAACATGGTGATAACGAGACCTAAACTGGTGACATTATTGTTGGGCATATTCTGAACAATAGGTGTGATTTTGGAGTGGTGGTCAGATAAAAATGTGCCGTTCGACCATCTTCCACGGTAAGTGGGGGAAGAGCAGTAAGGTGTGGAATAGTGTAATAAAGTTGTGTGGAAAATGTTTTGACGCGTGAAGCTATGGTAAGATCAGGTCGTTTTTTTTCGGCTGAACCTAAGTAATCGTGGGATACATTTGGGAGAACTTGCAAGGACCCCTGTGTCGGGTGGTTTTCTTGAACAATAATTTTGGAGTCGTACCTAAGTGCCTGTTGCATTGGACTGATAGTAAATGGGGGAATTACTGCGTCGGTTTCTAAAGCAATGATGGGTGACAAAATCTACCCCATTTTTAAGAGGAGGTGCTGGTACCAGCACACACTACCGTGCCATATTCGAAGATGGGAATAACTAAAGATTGATGCAGTCGTGCAAATATTTGACGATCGGCTCCTAATGATAAGAATTAATCATGCGAAATCAATATAGTTCGGGAAAACATTTGTTATGGACGTGTTTGAAGTGTTTATAGAAATCCTACGATCAAAAATAATTCCAGAAATTTAAAGGATTTGACGAAAGGTATGCTATTGTTTCCGAGGTGAAACGATGTTTCTGGGTTTCAGCACGGAGCAGGGGAGTTGTTTTGCATACTGTTTCCGGGGCATGTGCCCCGCCCCTAATGTTCAATTTTTCCCCTCCAATAGTGAATTTGCCTCCCAAATTGAAATGGTCGGTGGGATTGAAAGGCCATCGGTGGGACCACACCGATGATCCCACCGATGGCCTCGCCGATGGCTCCGCCGATGGCTCCGCCGATGGCTCCGCCGATGGCTCCGCCGATGGCTCCGTCGATGGCTCCGCCGATGGCTCCGCCGATGGCTCCGCCGATGGCTCCGCCGATGGCTCCGCCGATGGCTCCGCCGATGGCTCCGCCGATGGCTCCGCCGATGGCTCCGCCGATGGCTCCGCCGATGGCTCCGCCGATGGCTCCGCCGATGGCTCCGCCGATGGCTCCGCCGATGGCTCCGCCGATGGCTCCGCCGATGGCTCCGCCGATGGCTCCGCCGATGGCTCCGCCGATGGCTCCGCCGATGGCTCCGCCGATGGCTCCGCCGATGGCTCCGCCGATGGCTCCGCCGATGGCTCCGCCGATGGCTCCGCCGATGGCTCCGCCGATGGCTCCGCCGATGGCTCCGCCGATGGCTCCGCCGATGGCTCCGCCGATGGCTCCGCCGATGGCTCCGCCGATGGCTCCGCCGATGGCTCCGCCGATGGCTCCGCCGATGGCTCCGCCGATGGCTCCGCCGATGGCTCCGCCGATGGCTCCGCCGATGGCTCCGCCGATGGCTCCGCCGATGGCTCCGCCGATGGCTCCGCCGATGGCTCCGCCGATGGCTCCGCCGATGGCTCCGCCGATGGCTCCGCCGATGGCTCCGCCGATGGCTCCGCCGATGGCTCCGCCGATGGCTCCGCCGATGGCTCCGCCGATGGCTCCGCCGATGGCTCCGCCGATGGCTCCGCCGATGGCTCCGCCGATGGCTCCGCCGATGGCTCCGCCGATGGCTCCGCCGATGGCTCCGCCGATGGCTCCGCCGATGGCTCCGCCGATGGCTCCGCCGATGGCTCCGCCGATGGCTCCGCCGATGGCTCCGCCGATGGCTCCGCCGATGGCTCCGCCGATGGCTCCGCCGATGGCTCCGCCGATGGCTCCGCCGATGGCTCCGCCGATGGCTCCGCCGATGGCTCCGCCGATGGCTCCGCCGATGGCTCCGCCGATGGCTCCGCCGATGGCTCCGCCGATGGCTCCGCCGATGGCTCCGCCGATGGCTCCGCCGATGGCTCCGCCGATGGCTCCGCCGATGGCTCCGCCGATGGCTCCGCCGATGGCTCCGCCGATGGCTCCGCCGATGGCTCCGCCGATGGCTCCGCCGATGGCTCCGCCGATGGCTCCGCCGATGGCTCCGCCGATGGCTCCGCCGATGGCTCCGCCGATGGCTCCGCCGATGGCTCCGCCGATGGCTCCGCCGATGGCTCCGCCGATGGCTCCGCCGATGGCTCCGCCGATGGCTCCGCCGATGGCTCCGCCGATGGCTCCGCCGATGGCTCCGCCGATGGCTCCGCCGATGGCTCCGCCGATGGCTCCGCCGATGGCTCCGCCGATGGCTCCGCCGATGGCTCCGCCGATGGCTCCGCCGATGGCTCCGCCGATGGCTCCGCCGATGGCTCCGCCGGTGGCTCCGCCGATGGCTCCGCCGACGGCCTTGGAACTTGTAACGTCCGCCCAATCACTCTGGTGATCTGCCACTTAGGACAGTTTCCTGGCGACTGACCGCCACCGTTGACATCGCCATTATATATATATATATATATATATATATATATATATATATATATATATATATATATATATAGATATATATATATATATATATATATATATATATTTATGTATATATGTATATATATATATATATATATATATATATCTATATTTATCTATATATACATATACCTATTTACCTACCTAGGCACGATGTTGGTACGTTCTTTGATATCTGGTTTCGCATTGGTACATGTCTTACCTATATAGGTACCTAAAGCGCAAACTGAGAACAACGGCGACAACTACACCAGCATACCCACCTGCCCGCACCCTAACCTCGACTGGCATAACCACAAGATTGCATGTTCAAAAAACAGAACAGCGAGTGCCCGCGGCCCGCCACTGCTACTTACGCGCAAGAAAAGCCACGGGTATCCAAATACTAACAGAAAAAATCAACCTCTTTCACGTCCTCATTTCCGGTCGCACTGTATATATCTGCGTAGGCAACTTTAGTAAAATATCTACTAAACTTCCGGAAGTTTAGTTAATATTCCTACTAAACTCACTTTCCCTCTTAGTAAATATACCTACGAAACCTTCTCGAGGACGTGTTGGTCAGAATCTGCTATGCTACCATATTGGCTTCCAAACAATTATAAAAAATACCTTTAAAATTGGAGATTCTTTCATTCAGACGCTATTTTTTAACCTCGGCAAAGATTACTGCATTTTAATTTAGGTTACTTCTGTTGGTTTCGGTGGGGCCAAAAGACACTATACCCCCCCCCCCCCTTTAAGCGCTTGGGGGGGGGGGCATGGCCGGAATGGCCCCTCTTTGGATCCGCTAGTGAGCTAAGCATAGTCTCAGAATGCTTTCATTGAGGCGTTTGAGTGAGAAAAGACAATACCACCCAACAATAACGAGTAATTAGCAGCAATATAGTAATTACGTGTCTAAAGTTGCAAATGTCCTGTCTCCCTCCTTGACAAATAGAATTGGGGTATTGCGGCCAACGGTCGTGATGTCTATTCTTGAGAACATCCCAAACCGTAGCATCCAATGACAAAAAGCCCAAGTACAAAAATCCCAGAATCTCAAACGAGCGATTGTGGTCGACAAATATGACGGTGATGAGACATTTGTGGTGCAATTGAGCACGATGTTTATTCCGGTGGCCAAACTCATGTGACGTCGCGCTGCTTCATTTTGTATGCTTCACACCTGATGTGTCTGCAGATTGGTGTGATTTTAAGCAGTGAATAACTTGCTGATATTTAATTCCCAAAGAAACAATAGGGGAAGAAGTTGGCAAGTAAGCTTCAACAAGTCCAGTCCATGCCTTTTTCTGATTTCTGCACGGTGTTTCTATATTAATGCCAGATACCCAAATACTTACCTACCATATTTGAGTATTATTGTGCTGTAAGGTGGTAACAAGACAAGTTTTTACACACATTTTCCTCCATAAAGCAAACGATGGTTGGTTGGGGTTTTTATATTAAGAAAAAAAAAAAAAAAAAAAAAAAAAAAAAAAAAAAAAAAAAAAAAAAAATTTGAAGGCGTTTTTATTTATTTATTTGGAATTTTTCTTCAGAATACCATCTTCATGAGGGTGACTAAGGTGATGGGACCACTTATTTTCTGTGCAATTGCATTTTTTTCGAATTGGAAAAATTGACAAATTTTCCAACTTATGAAACCTAAACTAATCTAACCTAAACAAACCTAACCCATTTGTTTGTTTTATGGAGACAAATGTGTGCAAGAACTTTTCTTGGTTGGTTGGTTGGTTATTTGGGCTTACTGCCGCATTGACTGTGTTGGTCATACAGCTCCCATAAACAACTTTTCTTGTTACCACCTTAAAGCACAATAATACCGAAAAGTGTCCCACAAATTTACAAACATTTTACAAAAATTGAATTCTTGAAAAGCAGTTGAGGTTAGGTTAGGTTTCTTTTTTAATGTTGAGAATTGTCAGAAAATAAATTGCTTCCTGACATTTTCTAATTTTACTTTTTTCATTTTTTGTTCTCAATAGGTAGGTTAGGCTAGGCTAGGTTAGGTTTTGTTGCATTAAAAAAAAACGTTTCTTTTTATGCTGTTACCTAACTCAAAGCCCTTTTTTGGCAATATTTTGCTTACAACCTGAAAAGTAAGCATTTGCACAGAAAATAAGTGGGCCCTTAATCTTAGTCACCTTCATAAACATGTATTCTGAAGACAAATTCCTTGAAAAAAAAATTCACAAAAAAACACATGAAACTTCAAATTTACCAAGTAATTGTAAATTTGTGAGGAAACTGTTTTGGAAATTTTTGAAAAGTTTTCCAACTTGAAAAACTAAACTAATTTAACTTAACCAAGCCTAACCCATTCGTTTGCTATATGGAGACAAATGTATGTAAAAACTTACCTTGTTACCACCTTAAAGCACAATATTACCGGTTTGGTAGGTTAGGCTAGTTTAGTTTTTTAAGTCGGGAAATTTTTCAAAAATTCAAAAATATTCTACAAATCGGAAATTTTTCATTCAAAGGTAGCTGACGTTAGGTTAAGTTAGGTTCGGTTGGGTTTTGTGATTTTGAAAAGTTCCAGAATGTATATTGCTTAAAATTGTTGTCTAATTTATTTATTTTTTGTTTGTTTTGTCCCCAAAGGGAGGTTAGGATATGCTAGATTAGGCTATGTTGGTTATGGTTATTAGGTTATGGTATGGATTCACTAATGAGTAAATCCATACCATTCCCACTGGAGGCTAAAAGCTCCATCATAACCTTACTTCTATAACGTATATCACAAGAAACCATCTCGATTATACTGCTCACTCAGGACACTATGGAAGTAATTTAATGAAAGTGTTACTTCATTACCTGCATTGTTAATGCAAACAGAAAGAAGTCCTTTTAATCATATGTAATGTCCTTCACAGTGTTGCTCCATCCACCTCCAACTCCAACCCTGACCAAACTTCAAGAGCGTATTCATCTACAAAGCAGCCTGCGGAACAAGGTATGTATAGCATCAAAAGTACAATGATCTGAATTCCATGGTATCCCTGTTGCCTAATAGTCCATCCTTGCCTATCCATGTAGGAGATGTTTGACTTTCCTCAAACTGTCTGGAGAACCTGGGAGTTGAAATCACGTGTGAGTGATGAAACAGATGAGTTATTCCTATGTGCCTATGTTGCAGAATTGCATGGCACAGTAGCATGCCGAATTGGGAGGGGACATTGTGAGCCGTTGCCCCCTGACAGGTTGTGGGGCCCCCAAGAATCGCGTCAAGCTCCTGAAAAAATTGTGCCAGTCCCCTTAATAATCGCACCGGGGCCCTGTAGAATCGCATTGGGGCCAAAACGTCATGCAGGGGCTTCTGAAAAGGACGCTGGGCAGGGGCGTCGATTTGCATCCTTTTGTGGTGGCCATGACCGCACCAATGTTGATCTTGGCACCATCAATATTGATTTGGGCCCACCCAATAACCTATGATATTTGTATGCTGAGAAGAAAGTTAAACGCGCACTGGAGGGGGGCAAACCCCCCCCCCCCCTCTGGTTTAAATAATAAAAAAATATACATTTCGAAGACGCCAAATTTTTGTTTTCGCTCTAAAAAATAAAAAAAAGACGGTTTAAAAAAAAAAAAAAAAAAAAAAAAAACCACCATAAAAATTTAGGGGCACCAAAAAAAAAAAAAAAAATAACACAACCCAAAAAAAAAAACCCAAGAGCCCCCCCCCCAATAAAAAAAAAAGGAAAAGAGTAGACAAAAAAAAAAAAGGATTATTTTTTTTAAAAATAAATATATTTTTAATTTTAAAAAATATAATTAAGGACAAAAAAAAAAAAAATAAAAAAATAATAAAAGAAAAAAAAAAAAAAAAATCTAAACTAAAAAAAAATTAAAAAAAAAATATTATTTGTTTTTTTTTTTTTTTTTTTTCCTTTCCTTTCTTTATTTATTTACTTCCCTCTCCCCCCCCCCCACCCCCCCGCCCGGCCCCCCGGGCCAAAGGAGCGGGGGGGGGGGGGGGCAAAAGTAAAAAAAAAAAAAAACTGAAAAAAAAAAATAAAAAAAAAGAAAAAAGGGGAAAAGTTGAATAAATATTTTATAATTAAAAATTAAAAAATTAAAAAAAATAAAAAAAAAAAATTTTAAAAAATTTAAAAAAAAAAAAAAAAAAAAAAAAAAAAAAAAAAAAAAAAAAAAAAAAACAAAAAAAAAAAAAAAATGCCTTCAAATCCCCCCAAATTTAACCTAAAAAAAAAAAAAAAAAAAAAAAAAAAAAAAAAAAAAAAAGGCCCTAACCCCCCCAAACCATCCCCCCATTTTCTTTTCTTAACCTTAAATAAGATGGGGGGGGAAGGCCCCCCCCCCAGCGCGGGGGGGTTAAGGAGGAAAAACAAAAAACACCATGCTACTTACAAAACTTAGTTGATGCCAACCGGCACATTTTGTACTGAAATGAAACAGATTTGGATTGGATAGTGGATTGACTCTCCACCTTTTGCTGCAAAATTGAAAATTTTGTGGAAAAAACAAAGGAGTTGGAATTCCTTCCACTTTGCAAGCACAATTTACATCATACAATGTTAAGATTAGCTGATGCCGATGCATTTTAAACCAGATTGTCTGAAAAATCTGCAAAGCCACTAGACAACAATTGCATTGTCATAATGATGCTTGCACACATGACCAATGGCAAAAGCACATGCATATGGAGCTTGCACTGGGTTCATTCAATTATCAATTTCCAGTCATTGTCAAACTTGCACACAATCCAGTCCAGTCAACAACAATCAGTTTTCATTGAGATTGTGGATATACAAACTATATTTATCTTCAGCAGCCAACCCATCACACTATAAGCTTGATATTTCCTAGGTACCTACCTATATGCCCAATGGCAATGTGCATATATTCAATATTGATACGGAGCACCCCAGTCTCGACCTGCACCAAGAGCCACATGTGAGCCAAATATCTGCCAGCTTACGATACCATGAAATAAAAAAAGTCAGCAAGAAGCTGCATGCACACTGTATTATAATTGCTATTCTCGAAGAAAGCAATAGGTAGGTACTAAGCCGTAGCTTACAAGACTTTCTAGACGAACCTTGTAAGCTATACAAGGTCAAAGCCCATCACCAAATGTGTGTGGAGAGACTTAATAGACACTAGCGCGCATGAAATGCCACAAATCGTGATCGGCGTTCCTCAGAACATCCAAAATCGTAGCATCCAAAGATAAAAAGTCCTGTTACAGAAATCCCAGCACCTCAAGTCTAAATTTGTTTGTTTCTCTTTTCCATTTTTTTTTCGTCAATGGCTTTCCTGAGATTCGCCAGGGGAAGCAGGCCACTGCGAGCATTATCCCGCAGCGAACGTCATAAAGCACGCTAGTCAAGAAAGAACCTGCTGGGGTCCCGTACCGCTCCCCCGTCCGTTGCTCATCAGGCAGCGGGCAGCCCGAAAAGAGGCAAAACCTAGGCCAAGATCCGTGATTGGGTTCCACGGAACCGACCCGAGAGTCACCAGAGTTCGGGTTGATGCCGCCGTAGCATACTGATGCGGCCGCAGCGAGATGTCCGCTGTCCGCGCTCAACCAGGTACGCGTCAGGGGAGGGCGGGACGGCACCCCCAGAGTTATCTAGAGGACGCGCTCAAGTGTCGAACGCCAAGGGATAAGCTCGCAGTGGCAGTCGACAAATTAGACGGAGGTGAGACATTTGTGGTGCAATTGCGCGCAGAGTTTACTCCCAAGGCCAATCTCATATGACGTCGTACTGATTCGTTTTTGTACTTCACACCTTCTGATGTACCTGCAGATTGGTGTGATTTTAAACAGTGAATAAATAGCTTGCTGATATTTAATTCCCAAAGGAACAGTAGTTGAAGAAGTTGGTAGGTAAGCTTGAGCAAGTCCAGTCCATGCCTTTTTCTGATTTGTGCTCAGGGTTTCTATGTTAATACCACATAACTACCATGTTTGTCTTCAAGAAGAGCTGTTTTTAGTTTACTATTATTAATATTTTCATTCCACTGCTCTTAGTGCCTTTTCTGCCCAGGATTTGGGCACCTAGTGTTGCATTTCCGTCCAGGGGTTGTGTAAGACGGCTTACATTTTCTTCAATACTGCGCTTGTACGGTCGCGGGCCGGACCAGCCTGCCAGACGACTCGTCACAGCCGACCGAAACAAAGCTGCGAGAAGCCACCTAGACCGTGACGGGACAAACAAGCCAATTCAAGTGGGGCCATGACACCGGGCACACCCATCGGGAGTGGTATAAATACCGCTCTGACAGGCAGTCGGGAGGACATTCAACGGAGGACATTCAACGGAGGACATTCAACGGAGGACATTCAACGGAGGACATTCAACGGAGGACATTCAACGAAGGACATTCGACGGAGGACATTCAACAAAGAACATTCGACGGGACCGCCAGGAAGCTGATAGTGAAAGTGTAGTGCTTGAGCCTTCACTAGTGTGCGGACGACACAGATTCTCCTGGCATGTAAGTGAACCCTCGGCGATATACCATTCACCAATGTCCGTGACCTGACCCGCCCGTCACTGGTGAAGTTAAATCGGCCCCGGTCAGTGGAGGGAGGCGATAATTTTCGCCGGCAAGTGAGATCAGAGAAGTGGGCGGGGGCACAGTTAGAGCCAGCTGGGCGTAAGTGGATGCGAGTGAAAGTGTGTGAGCGAACCGTACAGGTTCGGCCCCGGAGCGAGAATGCCACCAAATGAATAAATGTGTATGTACGTGCGTACGAAAAGAGGGTGGGGAGATTGTAAGGTGGTAGGTAAGGTTTCTTAGATTGCAAGGTGGTAGGATAGGTAAGGTTTCTTTCTTCTCTGTTCATTGACTGCACCTGTGAAATATATAACCTGAGAAAAAAAAATGCGTGTTACTATGAGTATATCCTCATTCACGTCCAAGGGAGAGTTGGAAAACGGGAGACCCACCTGGTCTCGAAAGGATACAAAAGGAACACAGATCTGGCTCGAACCGTGTTAATTAACCCCTCCATTCTTTCCGAGGGATATAAAGTACTATGGAGATCTGTTGGGCCCCACGTCACTCTACGGATAAAACTGTACGAACGGCCAAAGTGCGCATAATACCGGCCTCTGCCTCTCTGCCCCTCTGCCTACCTGTCATTTATATATATATATATATATATATATATATATATATATCTCTCTCTCTCTCTCTCTCTCCCTCCCTCTCCCCCTCTCTCTCTCTCCCTCTCTCTCTCCCCCCTCCCCCTCTTTTCTCTCTCTCTCTCTCTCTCTCTCTCTCTCTCTCTTTCTCTCTCTCTCTTTCGCTCTCTCTCTCCCTCTCTCTCTCTCATCCCCACTCTCGGTAAGACAGTTACGACACCCCATGCACCGAGATCTGAATTCGATTTTTCCCTTGGATGCTGATTGCCTGATATCAATTTGTAGATCCCAAGCCCCAAGTTGATGCCGTTAAGGAACGTTCAGAGCGCTGACCATTACGTCGTCAAATACACTAATTGCGAGTAAGAATTAGATAGTGCACTAACTCCGGGTTCGTCCATTGCTTAATGTAAAGCTAGCCGGCGAGATAGCACAGGACGAACCTGACTACCGTCTGTGACGAAAAAACGTGAAACAAATTACGCAATTAGCGAGGAGACGGCCTGCAAGCCGCCCTTCCACGGGCGATAACTTCCATGGGCCCAAAACGTGAGCCTCCGCCGTCTTCTCTTCGGAGGAGACGGAGGAGGGCTGATTGAATACGGAAATGACGAAACACTGTTGGTTGAACCCCTGGGAAAGCGTGCCGAAAAGACTGGATAATTCACAAGGCAGCGGGTTCACTTGATAAATTTTAGGCCGCAAAAACCCTCCGGCCTGGTGATCCCAGAGCGCCGAAGGGCATCCCGAGGGTGGTCAGATCCGACGGGATCCAATGGGTAAGCTCGCAGGCAGCGGCACCCAATTTTGGGTCGGGATGAATCTGTGCGCACAGTTAGGTAACAGCCAAAAACGGCCAGGTCGGTATTCCTTCCCTGTCTCAGCTATTCCAGCAGTTCTGGGCCTCTCGATTACGGCACAGGCAGGGGAGATGAAGTTTGGCGTTCCGTTAACCTATCCGGCCCCCAAGGATAGGACAGGCAGGGGATTTGAGGGTCTCGCGACCATGACCCCGGGCAGGATAGGTTAGAAAGACGATAAGGTGGCCATCCCGACCGATTTGTGGCCCAGTACCACCTGTGGGGGTGCCCGCCAAATCGCAAGTTGGAGCATGCAATCCTGGCAAGGCGTATAACTCCTTTAATTGTAGGTATGTCGGCCTTTATTCCTCAAGCCCAGCATAAGACCATCAGAAACTAACGGAATGTCGCAGCCCAGTGTCACCGAGCCTTGAAGGCAGTAAAGTAAATAGTATCATTCTCAACCAACAGTGTCGCGTCAGCCGGTCACAGTTGTGGGCCTAAGCACGGGTAATTTACGTTTAACTTTGGGCTAGAAAGCCCTAAGCAACGGTCTGAGGAAGTAAGACTCGCTGAATGCGCATGCACCACTGGAAGGGAAATTATCGGGCCAACACTATTAATAGAGAGTGAATGTTCGTAATGGAAGATGGAAATGAATGGATTACGTGGGAGCATGCATGACGTAGTTATGGGTAGTTAACCCTTTGACTGCCACAGCCGGTTTGTAGAATTTCACCTCAGAGTCACCTCAGAGTCAAGCCCCCGGCACCCCCCAATCCCTTGACTTAGATGTGTCGGGCAGTGTGTTTCCACGCGCTGTGTAGGAAAGTCCTTATTGGCACGCGAAAGTCTAGCAACCTCGACGTTTGCGATAACTCCAGTCACGAAAGTACCAGTACCTTGTGCTGCCCTGTATTCGCACTGGAGCACTCCACGATCACACGAGAACTACAGACACCGTACAGTACGTTCTCCTCGGAAGGTAAGCCATGATACTGCCTTTCCTATGAATTTAGAAGCCGAATTTAGTTGGGTAGCGCGCGCGCACGGAGCACACAAGTACAGATGCGCCCGCTTTGAGTTTTCAAGACCGACTGGCTGGGGCCGCACGGGCGCTAGTGACTTCGGAAGACCCCCGGTCGCGGATTGGTCGAGGGCCGCAGAACCACACCATGACGTCACATCCATGTCGACGGCCTTCTAGAAGGGGAAGTGGTCTGTTTCTAGTGGCGGTGACGATGTGTTACGTTTACGGTACACTTTTACAATCGCAAGGCTTACGGGATTATATCAATTACGGTTACGGGACAGCCAAACGTATAACTTTATGTGAACACAGTTACATCTAGCATTAACGACGGCGGCGGTACGCGCCGGTCGGATAGGGGATGCAGCGGAGGCGGGCGGGTACGCCGCTCAGATATGGGGAGGGGTTCGAGGTCACCTCTGCAGACGCGACGGCCGGGCGCGTTGGGATGCTGGAGAGGGGAGGAGAAGATACAAGGTCCAATGTACGTCTCCGTTCGGGCGGTGGCTGCTGACGTAGGCATCAGACAGGCAGGCGCCAGTCTCGGAGCCGGGTACTTGTCGCGCCAAGAACGAAGGGGTATTGCTGAATTATATGGGATCAAGACGCTCAAAAACTAACTCTCTTACATGGAAGATGGAAATGAATGGATTACGTGGGAGCATGCATGACGTAGTTATGGGTAGTTAAGGACCAGTGGGAGCTGTTGGAACTCTGCGTACGCATCTAGCTGTCAGAAACCCTCGTTGCCAAAATTTGACCCAGGATAATTACCTAGGCCCTCAATTTGCCAGTCCGGTGACCCGTGGGAGCATGCAGGTGGATGACATGGAGGGAAACAAGCGGGGACTTTAACACTTAAAGAGGGCCCCGAAGCTGGACGAGGGCCGGTGACGGACGCATTTCCAACTCCAATGTCCGTCCATTACTCTTATGACCCCCCCCCCCTCCTAGGCCTCTCCAACCATGCGGCTCCTCTATCCCTGGCGCCACGACCAAGCCAGGTTCACTCACGAATGGAAATGGTGAAGTGAGAAGACTTGGCCTCGCTATATAAATTTGTGTTAGGATAACGAGTTACGGGGCGCCGACAAGATGACTATACGAAGACACATATGATGACTGCACAAACTACACCGTGGACTCGAGGCACACCGCTCGCTGTGGGCCGCCACGGTTAAGGGCCGGCGGCACGCCGGAAGCGGGATCGGCGCGGGCCAGGGGAGCCGCCCGGCGGCCGCGCGGAAACACCTGTCACAAGGTCGCTTCGACGTCAAGAGCGCACCGCAGTGGAGCAAGACCCAATAACACAGACCCAATAACAATACACCACACAAGACTCCAAGACGACCACACAAGACTCCAAGACTACTCCAAACTAAGACGACTGCTACTCAGACACCACTCAAGACCTTACCTGCAAGACACACAGCAACCAACACCCTCACCAATCCCTAATAGCCAATCCCTCCCCACCTACCAACCCCTCCCCCTTATCCCCAACCAAGACAAGACGACCAAACCAATGATCCCCTCCCCCCTCCCACGCCACCACCCCTACATATCCCCCCCGCTTTCCGACCCTCCCTCCCCCCATCACCCTCCCCCCCACACCGACCCCGCCCCCGACCTCGCCGCCCTACAGTTGGCACACCTTTTGGTAAATTTACAACTTAACCCGCGCACGTCCGGGGGGGGGAAGATATCTGCCCCCCTGCGGTTTTTCCTACTTTGCCGCCATACTAATCGGGTTAGCAAGGCCAAACCTCGCATGGCTACTCATTGGTCTTTTCCGCATATCCTCATACATTTTTGACCCTGGGTCATCTCAAGTAAGGTCACCAGGTCATGCGAAGCGACCCAACATCCCTCGGAGTTCTAAGTGGCATCACTCCCACAATAATTGGGCGATTGATTTCAAACTTATATCACGTCATGATCTTATCAAGGACTATAATATGCATATAACGGTTTTTTGTAGCATTGACCTGAGGTCAGGTCGCGGCCATGGCTTCCCCATTATAGGCCTATGGTAAAATATACAAATGTTTCCTGGTTACATATTTGCTCTCGGAATGACCTCCAACGATTATGGCGTGTAGTTCAAAGCTATTCTCAATGTCACCGCTGACATTTTTGCTCAGTGATCTTACCAAGGTCAGCTGAGGTCACCTGGAATCACTAGCACAATTCTGCGCATTATATCGCACTGCATTGAGCTAGAAGGCTGAAATTACCATCATTGTGCTTGTATCGCCAAGACGTGTCGATTGATATATTACATGACCTCCCTAGTGTACCCTATGACCTTGACCTGAGGTCATAGTTTCGGCGACCCATCTGTTGACCTGACCTTAAATTACACAGCGTATGTCGATAGCACATTTCAAGGGCTGTCGAATAGCATTTGCAGTTTGTTTCTATCTGTTACAGGTCCTGAGATATGTGCCAATATCTGAGGGTCCCACCCGATCTGGTCGAATTTGACATATGATGACCCAGTGACCTAAATATGGACCTGAGCGAGAAAATGACCGAAATACTTCCGATAGAGCTTGTCACCAGCTATCTAACACCGTTTTCCGTTTGTCGCTACCTAGCAGAGTTCTGGAGATCTTAGGGGGCGCAGACATCTGCCCCCCCACCCTCGGACATGCGAAGTTGGCGCGGACCGCCGGACGTGCGAGTGTTAAGGTAATTTATGATTTCTTGATTTTTTTAAATGCAGTTTTAGCAATGTGACGAACATGATGTGACCACTCATTTTGGTAAATTTCTGTTTTAAGGTGTTTTATGAATTCATGGAATGTATCATTTCAATGCAATGTTTATGAATGTGACTCAGATGATGGGACCACTCATTTTCTATACAAATGCCACTTTTCAGGTTGTGAGCAAAATAACACCAAAAAAATGCTTTGAATTAGGGGACACAGCGTAAAAGAAATATTTTAGCAAAAATGCAACATAACCTAACCTAACCTAGCCTAACCTCCCTTTGGAGAAAACAAAACCAACACATCAAATTTTTAAAATGTCAAGCAACAATTAAAAAAAAATAAAAACAGCACAACCGAACCTAATATAACATAAGCTGCTTTTGAAGAAAAAAGCTCAATTTCTTTTAACACGCGCCCTGGAGGGCCTCTGAGAATTACGCGCACTGGAAGGGGGGGGCGGATTCCGCCCCCCCTAAGATCTCGGCTCCTAGTAAAGCTGGAGGAACGAAATTCGCAGGATGGATGGGCACGGTAGTGAACTCTATTGTGTGCAATTTTCGTGACCTTAGGTCAATATCTTCAAGGTCAAATGAGGTCAGATTGGCACAATTTTCCGGTTTTGCGTGGCTTGGCTTGTCATCGTTATGGATCGCTGTGATTGTGTTTAAATGCTCAAAAATGGGCATCAATGATGTTTTGGACATTACTAATGATGCAATGCAGATGCTAGACCCAACATTTGACCTCAGGTCACCTATATAGCACCACTTTATCAGGTCAGTTACCTGTTCCAGTTACCGGAACCGGCCGCCCGCCCGCCCGACTGCTCCGTCGGGCAGCTCGGAGTAATCGGCTTCGTGAAGAAGGGAGTAAAGTACATGAATAAAGTATGTCAACGCAATGACAAACAGTACAAATGACAACCAGTAGTGCATTTATGGCAACATTCCAGTTTTTCAAGCTTGGTTCCATTAACCTGTCATGAACTTGACCTGACTTGACCTTGATGACCTAACATGACCTTGAAACTATACAGCATATCAATATGCATCAAACAAGTCGCTAGTGTTGCCTAGAACACTTCCCTTTTGTCAGTATACTGGAAGCGCATCAGCGCCGATTTTTTTGGTCTGGCGCTAAAACATTTTTTGAATTTAGCGGCCCCTAACTTGAAAATTTTCGGCCGATTTCCATTTTTCTTGCTTTAAACGACGCGCCGTTCATTTCTAAGCAGGTACACCGCAAATTGCGTATATCGACCGGTAAAATCTGCAGTTATTTGCGAAAAACCGGAGGGGTGGGCGGATTTCGCCCCCCCCTCCAGTGCGCGTGTTAAATTTTGGAAAAAAATTTGGCAAAAAATGTCGAACATAAATCACCTAAACTAACCTAACATAACCAAACCTAGCCCATTTGTTTCCTTTATGGAGGTAAATGTGTAAGAACTTGCCTTGTTACCAACTCAAAACACAATAATTATGGTTAGGTTAGGTTGGGTTAGTTTTTGTCAGTTGTAAAATTTCAAAAATATAAATTGCTTGATATTTTTACAATTTTGTGTTTATAATTGTTTTTTTCCAAAGTCAGGTCAGGCTAGGTTAGGTTGGGTTACATTGCATTTTTCATGTATTTCTTTTTATACTATGTTACCTAACTCAAAGCCCATTTTTATGTTATTTTGCTCACAACCTGGAAAGTAAGCATTTTCACAGAAAATGAGTGGTCCCATCAGCTTAGCGACATTCATAAACATTGCATTGGAAATTTAAATTTAAAAAATAATAATAAAACACCTAGAGGCACACATTTAGTGTCCTTTCCTCTGCAAATGCATGCTTTTCAATTGGGAGCAAAAATAACACCAAAAATGGTGTGGAGTTAGGTAATATAGCATAACAATAATGTTCAAGATGTAAGATAACCGTACCTAACTTAGTCCAACTTCCCATGCAAGAAATGAATTGTTTTCAATTGAAATTTTAGAGGCATTTTCTGAAGTAATTTAAACTTAGAAACCTAACCTAAGCTAGCCTGAACTGTTTTTTGTAGAAAAATAATTTAAAAAAATTATATTCAAAAAAATGATTTTTTTCTAATTTACAACAAAAGCCTAACCTAACCTGACTTATCTAAACCTAGCCCCTTTGTATGCTTCATGGAAGTAAGATGTGTATAAAACTTGTCTTGTGGTTACCTTAAACTGCGATAATACCTGGCTTTTTGGATAATTTTTTAGCTTATGGTACTCTATGACTTCTTTGAATTTCTATTTTAATGCAGTGTTTATTAATGTGCTGAACATGATGTAACCGCTCATTTCCTCTGTAGATGCACACTTTTCAATTGTGAGGCAAAATAACACCCAAAAAGGGGCTTGGATTTGAGTAATATAGGATGAAAAATAATGTTCAGATTTAAAAAAAGATGTAACATAACCTTACCTAACCTAGCCTTCCATGCAATAATATATTTTTTTTAATGCACAATTTCCAAAGAATATTTTGTTCTTAAACATTTTCGACTTAAAAAGCCTAATATGACCTAATCTAGCTTGAACTGTTTTTTTTAAAGAAAAATCTTATTTTCTTGGGAAACATTTACTAACTTACAACAAAAGCCTAGCCTAACATAACTAGGCCAAACCTAGCACATTTGAATGATTCGTGGAGGTAAAATGAGTGTAAAACCTGTCTTGTGGTTACCTTAGACTGCAATAATATGTAGGGGAGTTTCCCCTAGCGAATGATAGTCTAGTCGGACCGTCGGTTGCCGCGGATAACCCGGAACGAAGAAGCGTAAGACTCGTGATTAATTTGACTTCGACGAGCAGCGCGGGGCCGAAATATATGATGGGGGCTGGCGATAATTTTGGTTTGAAATCGCCAACACCTTACGCCAGAATGTATGGACTCTGTTCCATACGAGAACGCAGAGCGTACGTCCTTCTACCTCCGAGTGTATTTTCAATCTCCCCACACAACTAAATATAGCCACTCCGGGCCGACACGTAGCGACGCCTCGCGGCTGTACGCCCTGCAACCTGATTGGCGGGCGGGCACGGCCCGCCGGTTTGCGATTGGCGCACGTCATACCTACGCCCATTTCATGATGGCTGCGGGGGTGTGGGGCCACAGCCCACACACGTGGCATTCTTCAGGGCGGTCACCACCTGACATTGGACACCAGGCTGCACGCCCACAGCCAAACATTGCGGCAACACAGTCATCGATGAGGCATACCGCATGCCTCACCACGCGGCTAGAGACATGGTTTAATGCGAACCATGTTACAAATACCTGTTTTTGTGCTACCTGGTACACGTGATGAACCTCCATCTGCATGCTGCATGAGAGCATTGCACTTGTGGCTTCACAAAGAACAATAATATGTTGAAAGTACTATGTTTTCAGGAATGGAATTATGTGCTGATACCATTTTCTGAGTTATAAATTTGCAGATCAGATCTACATCATTCGTGTTTATGAATATGATAAATTCACAGAATTGCATACGCCGGTTTGTGGACAAGAAGTTATTCTGATGATTTCTGATGTATTGGAAAATGAAAAGTTTTCATGATAGAAGCAGGCGAAGTTAAAGTACTTATACTTAGCTCTCTGCATTGTTGTTAACTGATATATCAGTATGTTTGCAAATTCACTTATGAGTGAATCCATACCATTCCCACTCGGGTCTAAAGGCTACATCATAACATTACTTCTGCAATGCACATCACAGAAACCCATCTCGATTGTCCTACTCACTCAGGACACCATAGAAGTCAATTAATGAAAATGTTACTTTATCCCCTGTATTGTTTATGTAAACAGAAGTCTTTTGAACCATATGTTATGTCCTTCACAGTGTTGCTCCATCCACCTCCAACTCCAACCCTGACCAAACTTCAGGAGCGCATCCATCTCCAAAGCAGCCTGTGGAAGAAGGTATGTATTGCAGCATAACTACTGTGATCGGAATACCATGGTATCCCTGTTGCCTTATAATCCATCCTTGCCGATCCATGTAGCAGATGTTTGACTTTCCTCAAACTGTCTGGAGAACTGGGGAGTTGAAATCACATGTGAGTGATGACACAGATGAACTATTCCTGGATTCTTATGTTGCATCATTGCATGGCACAGTGACATACCGAATGGGGGGGGGCATTGTGGGCAGTTGCCTCCCCCCCTCCTGACAGGTTGTGGGGCCCCCAAGAATCCGCCGAGCTCAGGAAAAAATGCGCCATGCTCCCTAAAAATCCCGCTTGGTCCACCAAAAATCGCACCGGGCTCAGCAAAAATCACATTGGGGGCCCCCAAAAGTAGCGCAGGGCACCTGATAATGACGCTGGGGCCTCAAAAGTCTGCACCTGGGCTCCTGAAAATCACACTGGGCCCGCAAAAAAGTCGTGCCGGGGTTCAAGAAAATCACTACGGGGGCCACAAACGCTCGGGCCAGGGCCTCCTGAAAATCACGCTGAGACTGGGGGTACTAAGAATTCTCACCCGGGCCCCTGACAATCACGCTAGAGGTATGACAGGTCCCACCGGGGCTCGAAAAGTCTCGTTGAGATCACCCAACAAATGAAGCCGGGGAAATGAAAAACAGTCCGGACACGGAAAATCAATCTAGGATCTCAACAATGGCTCCAAAAGCCCACAAAACCTGTTGGCCCCTCCCCCAAACGTGTAGTAGCCGCTAAAATTTGCGCAAAGGATTCCAACAAGTGACCACGGGCCCCCAAAAATCGCACTTAGACCCAAAAAAATCACGCCGCTTCTCTTGAAAATCTCACTGGGGCCAAAACGTCGCGCCGGAGCCCCACAAGTCGCAGCTGGCTTCCCAAGAACCAATATATACCCAGAATGTCATCCTGCGGACACAAAAATTGAGTCGAGGATCCACAAAATAAGAAATCGTCGGACGCCGGAAAAGAAACCTGTTGGGGCACCGAAAAAAACGCACTGGGAGCCCGAAGAATCGTACCGGGTTCCAAAAATATCCTGCAGGGTGCTTACAAAGATAGACTTCAACACAAAAATCACAAGGGAACTCTATCGAATCGACCAGAGCAACGGAAAATTCAGAATGGGTGCCGAAATAAAATTATCCGAAGGGACTTTCTACTCTCGATTGTGCAATCTGCGGAAAAACACGTTGAGCAGCCGCAGTGGCGTACTAAAGGGAAAAATGCCCCTCCCTGTTAGGCACCACGGAAATACTTTCACTCATCGTCATCACAGTTCAGGTCTGCTGTGCTCTGATTCTCCATCAAGGCCGGTGTGTTTTAGCCTGCATCTGATCGCTGAAGTATTTGTATTTAAGCCGGTGTGTTTGTTGGTGTGTGAAGTGAGGAGGAGGGTAACGGTGACGGTGACGGTGACGATAGATCCGAGCCCACTATATGGCACTGCAGTCGCATGCTATTACTCAGAGTTGTTATGTTGACATGCACTGTGCACTGCTCTTTTAATTATGTGACTTCACCAGTTATTGGACGATTTTCCCCGTTGGTGAGGATGCTGAATAAACATAAACATACACATCGTTGAATAAAAATTCAGATTTTCTGAGATCTGAAAATATAGTGGGCGAAATCCGATGAGATTTTGGTTGGTTGGGAGGGGGAGGGGGTCTAGTGCGTTGGCACTTCGCCTCCCCCCCTCCAATGTTTTTAAGAAATAGACACCCTGGTTACTTTATGAAAACAACTCGGAAAGCAAGCATGTTGCGCTTTTTCCATTTCCATTCATTGAAACCGGAGTTCGTATACTAACAAGTAGTCTCTGAGGGCCTCATTATTAGCCAAAGTGTAAGGGATGCTTCGTCAGCTTCACGATCAGAGTTTTCTAACGGTGTTTTGCATTTCATCGTGGCGTACATAGACCGAACGTTAGTGGGGCTGGGATGTATGGGGACTTTCATGAGCCACCCCCACCCCTTTTGGCCCGGCGAAGGTGGACTTGTCGGCCGGCCCGGCGAGGGTTAGCAAAGGTTGGAAATTGCATTGTCGGCGGTAATGTCGTGACTGAGCTTCATGTAAAGAGCGTACATGTAAAGAGCGTACATGTAAAGAGCGTACTTTTACTTCGGAACACCTGGCGTTTGCTTACACCATGAACCCAGTTCCACCAAGCATGACGTGATGCAGTCTGGCTATATGTGACCGTGCCTTTATTCCACCGACAAGGAGCACAATTGTGCCTTTATTCCACCAACAAGGAGCACAATTGTGCCTTTATTCCACCTCCGTCATTCATTTTTGTTCAGGAATTCAAACACCGCCTTAGCCGTCAATATCGAATTCGTCGTAAGATGAAGATGTCCGGCCTGCAAAAGTACCCTACTTAAGTCGATGCGCTCCTAGCCTCCGATAACCAACCAGCTTACTTCAGCGACGGCTGCGCTACTCAGCATAAGACCAAGTGTGATTTTGTAAATGTCTGTCACCACTGGCAGGACTTTTGGCGTTTCTTGAGCGTGGAACTTCTTCGCCACTTCACACGTGCGTGTGAAGGCATTGGTTGTACGGTAAAGCAAACCACATATCATAACAGCCTGGCGCTTTATACCACGTATCATAACAGCGTTATACCCTATGCAGCATATCATAGCAGTATTGTGCCTTATACCACACACCATAACAGCATTATACGATATACCACATATCATGACAGCATTATACCTCATAGCACATACCATGACAGCCCTATACCTTATACCACATACCATGACAGCCTTATACCTCATACCACATACCATGGCAGCCTTTACCTGAGACCACATATCATAGCAGCCTTGTACCTTATACCACATACCATGATAGCCTTGTGCCTTATACCACATACCATGACAGCCTTGTGCCTTATACCACATATCTTAAGAGCTTTATATCATATGCCACATGTCATGGCAGCCTTATACCCTATACCGCTTGGCTAAATAGATTCTGAATGTGTAAACATGCATCCATTACCTGAAATGGGACATAGCAGATTGAAAAATATCATTTTTTGTTTGACTTCACCTTACTACTATATGTCAAACTGTTAGAAATATGTCACAGCGAGATTTTCCTAACCAGTCTACGTACATGTAACATCACTGGACCGCGAGCATACTTGACGAAGCTCGACCAGCAAAGCATGGGCGACGCCAGGGGGGGCGGAAGGGACGTGCACCCAATCGCTGTACAGTTTAACATTACGTATACGATACATACATGGAATTGCATGGAAATATTCGGCCCGAAAACGATCAAGTTCACCCTCCACCCTCTATCCAAAGCCCGTGGCTCCGCGGATGCAGGGGAGTCTAATATTGTGTTTCAACAATACGTGCAACAGCATCAATACAAATGTTCGATATTTGATTTTATTATGTTAGGCACTTCGGCCTGCTCAGGCCATTTCGTGCCGTGAATAGAAATAGAGAGACAAAATATTATGTTCTAAAAGTCAATTTACAATTCCTGAAGTAAGTTGGTTTTTCGCAGAAAAATGAAAAGGAGATTGATGAGAAAAGGGTGTGTCTCCTAATAGTGTGGGTAAAGAAAAGGGGATGTTGTGTGCACGGCAGTAGTTGGTAAGTGTTTTTTTATGTTCATGGTAATGTTGACAGTGTAGGAGAATATGTGAAACGGTAAGATGAGTGTTGCATGATGGGCATGAAGGTCGAGGTGAAGCAGTGTAAATATATCGATGGGTGAGAAAAGTGTGACCTATGCGGAGCCGCGATATAACTTTTTCTTCTTGTCTGATTTTTATATGATGTGGTCCAGTTTTCGATGACAGGTTTGATGAGACGTAATTGTGTGTGGTTTGTGGTTTCAGTCCATTATTGGTTCCAAAAATGTCGAATGTTCTGTCGTATTGTTGATTTGATGGCGCCAAAATGTGGTGGGATTTCTGTGATGTGTGGTATTTGTAATGATTGTTTTGCGAAATGATCTGCTTCCTCGTTTCCTGGGATGCCACAGTGACTGGGCACCCACAGGAAACGGACCTTCATGCCCATCAGAAGTGTTTCAAGTGTGTCATAAATGGAAATATGGCAATGGTGCGAAAAGGAAAATGAAGAAAGAGATTGAAGAACAGATTTTGAGTTGGAACAAATGACGACATGGCGCATGGGGTGACAAATTGAACGGTTGCGGAAATAGCGAAGGGCAGTGAGAATGGCGTGCAATTCGGCGATGAAAATGGAGGTCCCGTTTGGCAAGCGATGTTGTTTTGTGTATGTACCGGAAACAATGGCATTTCCTGTGTAATTTCCGTCTTTAGATCCTTCGGTGAAAACAAAAGGAATATGGCGAAAACGGGAACGAAACTAGTGGAATTTTGTTTGACGTATTCTGGACAAAGTTGTGATTTTCGAGTGGGGGTGAGATAAAAAATATGGCGTTCTGTTATCTACCACGGTGGTGTAGTTGGTGGAGGAAGAGCAGTATTATGTGGAATATTGTATTGGAGTTGTGTAGAAAACGTTTTGATACGTGAAGCTATGGTAAGGCCGGTTCACTTTTCAGCGGGACCTAAATATTCGTGGTGTAGATTTTGGAGAATTTGTAAAGATGCGTGTGTGAGATGGTGTTCTCTAAATTGAATTTTTGCGGCATACCTAAGTGTTTGTTCCATTCTTCGGAGAGCTAGTGGTGCGATTCCTGATTCGGCTTGTAGAGAAGTAATGGGAGATGTGGTCATTGCACCGAGTGCTATGCGGATAAATTTATTTTGTAAGGTGCCCAAAATTTTCAAAGCGGAGGTACTGCCATGGGAAGAACCAAGGATTTATACAATTGTAAAAGCGTATGACGATCGGATCCGAATGATGAAGACGTAATGCAGCGAAATAAATTGATTCGGTGAAAACATTTGGTCTGGACGTGTTTGATGTGTTGATGCATGGAAAGCCTACGATCAAAAATAATGGCAAGAAATTTAAAAGAATTTACAAAAGGTATGTAAGTGTTTCCGAGGTGAAGCGGTGTTTCCGGATGTGGGCTTGGAGATGATTTGCTAAATATCATGGTGGCAGATTTTGGAGGCGAAAATGTGAAACCGTATTTGAGAGACCATTCGTATACCTGGTCAAGTGCGTTTTGGAGTCTAATTAAGCAATGCTTTTCATTTTTATACGTGCACCAAATAGCGCTGTCATCGGTAGAAAGGGAGATTGATAACTTAGGAGGCATGTCGGCGAAAATATCGTTAATGATGATGTTAAATAAAGCTGGCGATAAATAGCTTCCCAGTGGTAATCCGTTTTTCATGAAATGCAACTCGGAAATCGCTGACTGGCACCGGATATGAAAATAACTGGAACCAGACAAAAATCCTATCAATTAATGAGCTAAATTCCCTTTGACGCCGATGCGAAGAAGTCTGGAAATTAAGGCGGGTTTGTATACCATATCATATGCTTTGTTAATGTCTAAAAATACTGCGATGGTGTGTTCATGTTTTTTATAACCGAGGCGGATGTCCGTTTCTAATCAAATGAGATGATCTATTGTGCTGTGTCCACGACAAAAGCCGCATTGAATCGGATATAAAAGAGAATTTGTTTCAAGGTACCAGGTCAGTCTTTTTATAATCAAACGTTCCAAAAGTTTTCCTAGACAACTGGTGAGAGCTATGGGTCGAAAATTGTTGGGGTTGCTGTGATTTTGGCCGGGTTTTGGTATAGGAATGATAATGGCTTCCTTCCAGGATTCGGGGAAAATGTGATCTGACCATAATGAATTAAATGTTCGCAAGATGCAATGTTTCGTGCCGTCGGATAAATGTCTGAAAAAAGAATAATGCAATTTGCCGGGACCTACAGAAGTATTATAGGCAGAGGAAATTGCAGTATCCAGTTCTGAAATTTGAAAAGGAGCATTGTATGTTTCAGTGTTGTCAGAATCGAATTGTGTCAAATCGGTGTGAAAAATTGTGAATTGTGAAAAATTGTGAAAAGTGTGTTGTGCATTTTGAAGAATTCCGGTTTGTAGTTGTTATCGGAGCTATTGTGGGCCATGGTGTCCGCTATTGTACTTACTATTGTTTGTGGGCCTGTAATGGTGGTATTTTGGATTTTGAGGGCCGGGAGTGATTTAAATGGGGTGCGTCCTGACACCCGGCGGATTAACTGCCAGATTTTGCTTAGAGGTGTTTGAGAGGTGAGTTGTTTGACCATGCAAATATGAAGACCATGAACGGCGCCTAGCATCGCGAATGATGCGGCGGGTTCGAGCTCATTCCTGGTTTCGATGAAGTAAATTACATGAATCGGGATGTCTAAGATATTTTATAAATGCTCGTTTTCTAACTGCGATGGCTTGTGCTACTTCGGGGCACCACCAAGGTACTGGTGTTCTTTTTGTAAAAAGGTTTTGTTAGTGGAATAGCGGTAGAAGCTGCTTCGAAAAGTGTTTTTGTGATTTGGTTGATGTTTTAGACAGGAGAAATGTTGGGGTTGTATTGAATATGTGAAAGTTCCTGAAATGTTGTACAATCGGCCTTCGAAATTTTCCAGCGGGGGATGAAACTAGGTGTGGTATCGGTCGCAGTTGAAAATGTGGGCGTTAATTTGATGGGGTAGTGGTCGCTGCCATGAATGTCGGTATCAATGGTCCAGTCAAAATCGTTGGCCACGGTTGGAGATATTGATAAATCAATAGCGGTTTCTGTAAAAATGTTGGTTCTCCGGTGTTAAGTAGTACTAAATTATGTCGGTCTAAAATTTGTTCAATGATGTGGCCTCGAGTGCCTCTATGTGTACGTGTTTGATCCGAGGCTGGACTATGTGCATTAAAGTCTCCGAGTAGTATGAAAGGGTTCTTGAAATGTGCTATCAGGTTTTCTAATTCTGTCAAAATATTTGAGTTGTCTGTGTGTGGTGGAATATAAATGGAACATACATCTATATTCCTACCATGAAAACGTAAAGTACAAGCTACGGCTTGTAAAGATGAATTAAGTGTACTTTGTGTATGTGTAAAATCATTGTTGATGTAAAGTACTGTACCGCCACTGCGATGTGCTCCACGGATCTCGTCGTGGCGATACAGGGAATAAGTGAAAATATTGAAGTTTATGTATCATTAGGCAAAAACCATGTTTCTTGGAGTGCTATGAGAATAGGTGCGAGAATACTGACAAAAGCTTTCATTTCGGCCCATTTGGAGATCAGGCTGTGGAAATTCCATTGTAAGAGTGTAGACATGGGGAATAAAAGTTGTAGTGTTTGTCTGCACCTTTCGGTGCATGTCGGAGCCAGGAGTGTAGTTCTGGCGGACATGTGGGTTGGGTGCGGACGGCGGCGGTGGATCCGCCCGAGCCGTCCGGCGGACCGGTGACCTTGGCAAGGTCACGGCGGCCGGCCACTGCCGTGGGGGATGCCCGCCGGCTTGGAGTCGGTAGTGTCACGTGGGCGCCGGCCGGCGCTGGACGCGCAGGGCTCGATCGGCGGCCCGCTGATGGAGAACGTGAATTTCCTCCCGCAGCCGAATGACTGCGGGGCCTGTCACTCCTCCCTGGAGTGGTTTGTGTGTTGGTAGCCAGGGTGGTTTGTGTCGGTGTGATCAGTAGTGTGAGTTTTTTTAGTGGAGCTAATCCGGGAATCATGTCAGTTTGAATAGAATTAGAAGTGGTGATGACGCGAGGGGTGGAGGGAGCGACGGTGACCGCCTGGGCATAAGTTTTTGTTGATGGAGAGGTGGCTTCGACAGACCGTCGGGCCAGGGGGTATGACACCCCGGTCGTGGCCTTCACAGCGCAGACCTCCTTCTCCTTGCGCCAAACTGGGCAGAGGGGTCATGTGGTCAGGTGATCGGATGTGTTGCAGTTGAGGCAGTGGGCAGGTTTGGAGCAGGTGAATTCGGGATGAGGTGGTTCGCCGCACTTTGGGCAGCGGGCTGGTGGCGGCATGTTTTACTGCCATGGCCGAAGCGCTGACAGTTAAAACAGCGGAGAGGATTGGGAATGAAGACGCGGACTTGGTAGCGTAGGTATCCGACGAGGAGAAACTTGGGAAGTGTGGTAGAATTAAAGGTAAGGACTAGGAGACTCGCATCACGTTTCTGGCCGTCTTTGAAGGATGTAATGCGGCGGACGTGGGTCACCCACTCCGGCCTGAGCTCCGCCTGAATATCCTCTTCGGACATGAAGCGGAGCTCCGGCGCGAAGACGATGCCATTGGTGGTGTTGCGGTTTGAGTGGAGTGAAATGGTCACGGATTTACCACAACATGTGGTGGTACGGAGGACGGCTTCGGTCTGGGCTCGGGTTTGGGTTTTTATGACGAGGGTTCCGTTGGCTGGGGCTTCAATGTCAGGATTGGCTAAGGAGCAAATGGCGAGGAGTTGTTTGGTTGGCCAGAAAACGTTGACACGACGAAAGGAGACGGACTCCTCGACAGGCTTTACCACGATGTATGATCCAGCACTGTCGAGGTATGGTTCGATAGGTTCAGGCTGGGAGGACGTGGTCTGGTTCGAGCGTGGGTCATCGGCGTGGAGAGAGATGGTCTTGTCTGGATTGCGAGGCGAGGTCGTGGTCTTGGGACGAGCAGGGGTCGGCCAGGCGCAAAGGGCTTCCATGGCGTCATCGAGGGGAATAGTTCGGTGCGGGTCATCAACGTTTGCATCAATCGAGGGAGCATCAGGGGCCAGGTCTATATTCGTGCGAAGGTCGTCGGGTGTGGTCAGAGGAGGAAATTCCGGGTCTGAGTCCGTTGGCGAGCATGGGTCCGTGTCCTTTTTACGCTTTTCCCCATCACGGGGAAAAATCCTACCTAATGTAATTTAAATAAAGATAAAGGACACCCAGAAACTCAGGGAACGGAAATACGACGACGACGAAAACTGGGAGTGATTGGTGTCACCCCACTAGAAAAACAAAGGAGAAAAGAGTGACGGGTGTCACCCCACGAAAATCAAAAATAAGAACCGCAATAATCAGTGGTCAGTCAGGCCAATCGGCACGGCGGAGTATTCAGTGAGCCTTGGCAACAGTCAGGGTGTGCACGAATAGTACTGATACTCCATGAATTTTCGAAATCAGTTACGAGATGCTTTATATCCAACGAGCAGTATTCAGTCATTCAAAACATTCGGCTTCCTGAAGAAGAAAAAACACAAATTGAAATAAAATTGGTCGTGTCGCTAAGGCTGAAAGGTGGCCAAATGTGGTGTAGTCCAGTGCCACCAAAGTCCGCACACGAACACACTGAACACACGCATTCACGATCAGTATCCTTTGCAATCAGCCTAACGACATGGTAAACAGTCAACGCCCGGCTGCGGTGAACTCGGCTGCCACACCACACCACACCATACCACAGCACAGCACAGCACAGCACAGCACAGCACAGCACAGCACAGCACAGCACGCCACGCAACACACACCACACACCACACACCACACATCACACACCACACACCACACACCACACACCACACACCACACACCACACACCACACACCACACACCACACACCACCACACCACACCACTCCACTCCACGCCACGCCACGCCACGCCACGCCACGCCACGCCACGCCACACCACACCACACCACACCACACCACACCACACCACACCACACCACACCACACCACACCACACCACACCACACCACACCTCACCACGCCACGCCACGCCACACCACACCACACCACCTCACACCACACCACACCACACCACGCCACACCACGTCACACCACACCACACCACCTCACACCACACCACACCACACCACGCCACACCACGTCACACCACACCACACCACAACACACCATACCACACCACACCACACCACACCACACCACACCACACCACACCACACCACACCACACCACACCACACCACACCACACCACACCACACCACGCCACGCCACACCACACCACACCACACCACGAACGCCCATAAACACCCAAAGAAGCTTAGAAGAACACTCTGGTTTAGATAATGTCCCATTTACTTTGGCTCAAGGTGTCATGGCTCCAAATCAAACGAAAGAGTAAATCAAATTGTAACTTGGATAGCGCAATCCCACAGACTGATGCCCGCTCGCACCTGCGCCCGAGGCAGGAGAATGTAGTATTGCCGGTATTGCAGCTGCCATACCAGTTGCGGCGCCTGCCCTGCAATACCAGCGGTCTTCAAATGTACGCTGCTTAACCCAATACATTACCGCCCGGACAGCTCAGATGGTTCGAGCACCTGCAGAGGTAAAAAAGTTCAAGTTTGCCACGTACGAAAAAAGATGAAATACCACGTGTTGCTACCTGGGTATGATAAGCGCAAAGCACCGATGATAACTAAAAATGTGTCAATTTATGATCGCTGTTATCACCAGCCCCATGAAACCTTCGCTGCCTGGCTAATGGAGCTGAATTCATAGTTGTTTTCGTGTCGTTCATGTAAATATTCACACAAAAACAATGGGAGTGAACACAATATATCGCCAGCTAGAAGGTGCACACCGCAGGAGCGCAGCCTGGGTTTTCTCAAAGGGGAGGCTCGGCCCTCCAAAAAATGTCACTTAACGGACACCGTTTTCTGCGCGCAATTATTGTTGGTTTGGCGATATGGCGGCGAATAAAACAATAGCTTATTTTATCTAGTGCATTTTTTTGCTCATGGGGGGGGGGCACCGCGCTCCCCCTTGGCTACGTCTCTGGCTCAGTTTGAAATGCAAATCATCGATAATGCTGTGACAAAATGTCTTGCGCAGACAACTTGTTGCGAAAAGACCCTGTCCACGGTCAATGGAACCATGAATCCGTAGCACCAGGACGCAAGCTTCTTGTCGGAGAGCCCAGACCCAGCGATCCTCTAGTCAGTGGCTGGATCGGGGTCGGAATGAACTTGAGTGTCGGTTGAGATTTACGTCATGAAACTTCCACCCCGTCATCACACACCTGAACTTGCTATGCTTAACCTTTTTACCACCGTTAGCCTTCTTTGCCTTGTCTCGATCCCACTGTTCGTCACCACCAGCTTCACGCACAGTCTCTGTCCACCCTTTATCTTTCAACTGTTTTGAACTGTGGTCTGTTCTCCACAATACCTCACGAGTCGCCATCTTTCCAAGTTTCAATCCACGCTCTGAAACCTCAGGTGGAGCCATGGTCGAGCTCAAGCGTGCGAGGCCGCAATGCTTCTCAGGTAGCAGTCTAGGTAGCAGGTGAACACAATAGTTACAGCTTTTTACACACACTATCATGTTTTTGTGACACAACATGGAAATATTCAGACTTATTGAAAATGGTGGCAGATAATGTAGTGTCCGTTCACTCCCGGTCACACCAACACGATCTCAATGCCACTCCTGTATTGACATCCTCGCTCAGTCTTCTATAACAACGTGAGAAAAACTTCGCTTTGTCCGACCCGGGCCAACGCCCGACTGCCGCTCCTCGCAGGACACTGGGTGACTCTGACGTCCGACGACATCCCAGTGCAGTGCCGCACCCATTCAGCTCAGCTGATCGGCGAAGTACACGTCAGCTCACACGTTGCTGCCACCTACAGGTGACAGTACAACACCTAGTGCACGGCTGTCACCAATAGGGGGCAGCGCACACGCACTGAGCTCGTAGCGCACGATGCTGCAAATAGCTGACCAGGCTAAGGAATTAAACCTAGTTTAATACAGCGAAGAATGGCTCTTAGATGCTCCTGGGTTTTAGACATTGCGTGTAAAGAAAATATACGACCTTCAATATACCAGGAGGTGCTGAGTTGACATCAAAAGTAACGTTAAGGATTATACTTTATTGCTCAACGTTTCGGCCAGGGGCCATGGTCAGGAGTGATAAGAAAATGTCAAGCTTAACAATTGAAAAAAAAGCACGCGGGAAAAAAGCGTGCAAAAAGACACGTGGAATGCAGAAAAGCCTCCTCAGTGGTGCAGACACTTAGAGAAACTCCAAACCAGAAACAAACTATGTCAAGATAGAATCCTCTGAGGAAACCCGAGCCGATGGTCCATATACATATGGATGCATACACTCACGCATATATATAGACATATATCCAATATAACGCGTAATACATAAAATATAATATATGTTTATGTAATTTTATGTGATATACCAAGACGTCGTTTGCGTGTTCAGTTGCGGCCGTAGATTACGTATGTGTAGAGGTTCGAGGACCTTCAGATCAGCGTTGTCCCTGGCTGTTGCTAGAATTTCTACTTTGAAGTTTGCGTTAGTGTCGCTGTGTTCCATGTTAGAATGTTTGTCGATCATGTGTTCGCCTCAAAGTGTGTATGCTCTCCGAAGTCTGGCATCTCCCAAGTGCTCATTGTACCTATCCCTGATAATACGTTTGGTTTGACCGACATAAAATATTCCAAGACAGCGGTTGCACGTTATTTTTATAAAACTACGTTTTTCCGCGTGCATCTACCTTTGAGCCCGTTGATACAGGTGTGCCACGTTCTTCTACCAGCAGGGCATGGCGGCATTTCCAGGGCTGAGCGGGCCAGGTAAGATTTTAGCATTGATCCGCTCGTCCAGGCTACCCTAACATGGTTTAGATGAGACGAACGGATGGCTGCGTTTACCCGTCGACATAGTTGGTCATCGACAAAAGGAAGTCTCATGTAAACATAGTTGGGATTGCTACCCGCTCGATGCCGACGTTGCCCACTTATCCTACTCCTGTTGTGAGGGTGAACAGCACGAGCGGCGGAGTGTACCCGATGTGCTGGGTATCCGTTTTCCAGGAAAAGAGTCGTCATCTTCGCAAGGCTCCGCTCGCATGAAATAGTATCAGAGGAGACTCGTGCTGCTCTCCTCATTTGGGATGTTAAAACGGCCTTTTTAGTGGCTATCGGGTGGGCCGAATCATAGTGCAAGATGATGGGGGCTGCCATAGGTTTAAAGTGCAGTTCGGTGGTGTAGCTCCCATCAGCCTGAACTACAAACAACGTATCAAGGAAAGGAATCGAACTGCTATGACCAGTGTGTTCTAAGGTAAACTTGATGCTGGAGTGTTGTTGGTTAATTTCTGCAAAGAAGTCGAGCAGAGAGGCTAAGCCATGTGTCCAAACACCGAAAATATCGTCTATATACCTCATGTAGAGAGCTTTTCTTTACACGCAATGAATTAAACCTATATAAATAGCGAAAGCTATCAAATCAACAAATCATATTCACTTCTTTAACACACAATGTGCATGCTTCCTGAGAACGCCGTTCGAGCAGCATGAGCTTTTCCCTTATCTCATTCAAAGGCGATGGTTGGATTGAAGGATCGGCAAAAAGTTGTGAGTTGCTATGATTCGGTGTACGTGGTAACCGACGTCATTCGTTACATAATCTGGAATAACGTAGTGTAGGTACTACTGGTATAGACGCATTGTTACGTGCTACCGAAGAAATACAGCCATATGAAACCACGCGGGCGCCCACTTACAGGTGCTTTGCATTATTGAAGGTGGGAAATTGCTGCCTGAGCTATGCGCTCCATGTCAATCGCCATGCGCACCATAGTTCATGAGTGGCCAGCTGTTATACCTCTGGGCCTGCATTGGGTCTCCACTGTCCTGGCAAGACAGGGTTCGAACCGCACCACACGCTCGCCTTTACCCCACCCCGGCTGGGAGAGTCTGCTGGCAGCTGGCCCGACAAGGCCGGGGACGAGCTACCGGAGCGGCCGTGTCGGTGCGTTGCCAGGCAAGTTAATCTCTCGGAAAAATGCTGCCGTTCAATTGGAATGCACGGACCGGGTGGTGGAACCATGATTCACTCAACAAGCTCCGCTGAGCAAAGGGCCCTGGTCCATAAAGCCACCCGAGCAAGAATTATGATCATTTTTTTAAAGGAGCAAAACCAACAACTAGAACAACGTTTGCCGAACACCACTTGGACCCACTAGGAATGATACTAGGCTATTTCACACGCTTCCTCACATCTCAAGAGTGGGACAAGGACCACTTTTGAGTTGTCCTCACACTGGGGTTCGTAAGCGATATCATGGGAATCACTGTAATGGTGCCATAATGGCACCATTACAGTGCCATTATGGCACTGTAATGGTGCCATAACGGCTTCGATCGTGGTTGGATTACAATCGCCATCCTTGTCTGCGAAGGTTGATGTAATACAAAGCGACCGGCGGATCCCGAAACGCATTTGTGCCACTGAACGCACAATTAAACCCTGAACAGTTGACCGGGAAGCATACATGGACCGATGGATGACCTTCGCCGCCTCACTTCGCGCGCATATTGTAATGGACTGAAATAAAATCACATACGGTCTACTGTTGCCGCAATGTTCTCAATATATTTAAAGGTCAAACAATGCAAGTGGGGAACTAACTTGCGATAGCCTCCTCAATACAGACGGATAACAACTGTGACTTCAAAACGTGGGTTGACTTGAGTATGAACATCTGAGAACGCATTTCCGCATACCATAGGAGTTGTTGGAGCGTCCACCAACGCTCCAACAACTCCAACAACGCCAACAACTCCAACAACAACCTCCAACAACGCCAGGCTTAAAGTTGGTGTGGCGGCTGCCGGTCAGCATCCCTCGCTGAACGCTTCCCGCAAGGAACCGTTCCTCAATTCCTTGCCCTGCTGTGTTTTGCTAATTAGATTGAAAGCCGCATTGCAGGGTGGCTGCACCTACCGTAAACACTCCTCAATGATTTAAAGGTCCATTAGGCGATCTGACAGGGTTTGGCCACGTCGTGTGTGTGTGCCATGTGCGGCGGCGGGCACACACACTGCATGGTGCCGATCAATTCATCAGTCGATGGGTCAGAGTTGTCCGTCCAATTTGAAACGGCGTTGCTTTCGGAACTTACACCCAGAAGGAGCGAATACAAGAGGGGGGGCACTGGGGCATTTGGCTGCCATGGAAAGGTGGCACCCTTCCGGCCGGTAAAGGCTTCAAGGAGGCTCGAGTGCGCCCCTCTCTTCCTCGCTCTCAACAGATTTTTTCAGTGAAAGCCTTTTCCCTTTTAGAGCAAAAGGCGCCTCTTTGAGACGATAAGTTTCTGAATATTTCTGGATCAGCCCCTGACACCCTCTGGACCCGCCCCTGACACCCCGGACCAGCGTCTGACCCGCCCCTGACACCCCAGTCAGACCTGGCCCGCCCGCCCGGCTGGACCCGCCCCGACACCCTCTGGACCCGCCCCTGACACCCTCTGGACCCGCCCCTGACACCCTCTGGACCCCCCCCCACACCCCCTCCCCCCCCCCCCCCCCCCCCCCCGCCCCCCCCCCCCCCCCCCCCCCCCCCCCCCCCCCCCCCCCCCCCCCCCCCCCCCCCCCCCCCCCCCCCCCCCCCCCCCCCCCCTGACACCCCGTCTGGATCTCGGCACTTCTTGGTCCGCAGGGGAAAACATACAGACCTTCAATGAGAAGGCTTCATAAATACAGCCGGTCAAGTTTTAGATCAGGGGAAAAATACAGCCATTCAATAGAAGGCAAAAATACAGCCGGTCACCAACAACACACACACAATTGTTTTCTTCAAGTTACTGATGAGGTAGCCAGGGGTCGAGGGATCATGGGGTCATAAGCTCGAGTTGGAGCACGGCAGCACGCCTCTCGGTCTCGCCCGTTCGACACCACTAATGGCTCCTTATACTGGTATCCAACGGTAGCACCATTCCTATCTTTAGTGTTGAAGAACCAAAGTATATCTGCACCATCCATTTCTTCCTTTGAGCTGGATCACATCTATTTACATACAATCAAGCTCAACCTCCGTGGGCTCAGCACGGCCCAACTGCGCCACGACACGACACAGCTGGGCCAAAACACGACACAGCTGTACCACAACACGACACAGCTGCGCCACAACACGACACAGCCGCGCCACCACGACACAGCACCGCCACAATACGACACAGCTGCACCACAACACGACACAGCTGCGCCACAACACGACACAGCTGCGACACAACACGACACAGCTGCGCCACAACACGACACAGCTGACGACACAGCTGCGACACAACACGACACAGCTGCGCCACAACACGACACAGCTGCGCCACAACACGACACAGCTGCGCCACAACACGACACAGCCGCGCCACAACACGACACAGCCGCGCCACAACACGACACAGCTGCGACACAACACGACACAGCTGCGCCACAACACGACACAGCTGCACCACAACACGACACAGCTGCGCCACAACACGACACAGCTGCGCCACAACACGACACAGCTGCACCATAACACGACACAGCTGCACCATAACACGACACAGCTGCGCCACAACACGACACAGCTGCGCCACAACACGACACAGCTGCACCATAACACGACACAGCTGCACTATAACACGACACAGCTGCGCCACAACACGACACAGCTGTGCCACAACACGACACAGCTGCGCCACAACACGACACAGCTGCGCCACAACACAATACAGCTGCGCCACAACACGACACAGCTGCGCCACAACACGACACAGCTGCGACACAACACGACACAGCCGCGCCACAACACGACACAGCTGCACCACAACACGACACAGCTGCGCCACAACACGACACAGCTGCGCCACAACACAACACAGCTGCGCCACAGTACAACACAGCTGCACCACAACACGACACAGCTGCACTACAACACGACACAGCTGCACCACAACACAACACAGCTGCGCCACAACACAATACAGCTGCGCCACAATACGACACAAATGCGCGGCAATCGCACCGCTCACATCGGTAGGACCGGAACGGAGAGCCCGCAATTATCTACTTTTCCACAGCGTTTTACACGAACGTCATACGAGCGCAAAGTATGAAAGGTGTGCGGCCGGCAACTGGAATAGCACAAGCATGTGTGGTACTTGTAGCGCAAGACCAAACTAGGAGCTTGCGTCGAATAATTAAAGTTGCATCATCATCGACCTGAGTCGATGATGATGATGCCTGATCGACCTAGGACCATCCCTCCTCCACCGTCCAATGAAAACGAAGGCGACTAACGTTTATGCTTTTGTTGTATTCACCTGACCGGCGAAAACCGTGTTTGCCTAGTCGTACGCATGTATTGGCATGGATATCGAAGGGTGTGCTGTGTGCGGTGTGTGTTGACCTAACGAAGCCATGAC
>JAOTOM010004964.1:102500-112500 GCA_034440615.1 Ashinkailepas kermadecensis
GGTGAGAGCTCAGGGCAATTTCCTACCAGAATTTGGCCTGGTAGATCCAGTACTAGCACATTTGTATAACTGAACTGAAGGTACAAATCCTTTAACCTTATTTACCAGACTTACCTCCAATTTTCCATGCCTGTCTCCACCTTCCTCCAACACCGAATGAATCATTGCGGATTTGATATGGCTCTTTAGCCCATGGATGCTTTGATACACAGTGCCGCTTCAGGTTTCTTCTTTCACCACTGAATTTACACACACCACCATCCTTGGATCTTTCACCACACTGCACAATCTGCCTTGAGAGCCAGTTTGAAGTTGAAGGCCTTGCTCTCTTTGCTGGCCTTTTTTATCCCCATGCTTTCTTGTCAAGGCTCATCTGGATCTGAGCCCACGCCAGTAGATCCAGGCATATTTGGCATGCCTAGTCTTCTCTCAGGATTATATCTCTGCAAAAATCGGCTCCTGGACGGATAGTTTAATCACCTACTACCACCTAGGTAGGTATCTGTTGCAGGAACTTGATAGGCAACTGTTACCGTGACGAGACAGACGAGACCAAACAGAACGCGTCCTTCGAAGCAAAACTCAAGCACCCAATGCGCTCGATTCTCATTGGCTCAGAAGAGAGCTTCCATCTCCGCCGGCGCTACCAAATTTGGGCCAGCAGCACATTTGCCAAGCTCACGACCAAAATTCGACAACATTCCTGAGTGTCTCATTTTGTCACCGGTGAGACACCGGCGGTCCGGGAGACGCCGCATGCTAACGCAATGGCGCGTCGGTTTGGACGGTAAGCGTAACGTTCGCCAAGATCCTTGTCCTAATTTCCGCCAATATTCAGGCGACAAAAAGGACAAGGTGCACAAGTTTTTTTTGTTTTTTTTACTTGTTTTGCTCATTTTTATCACTTTTATAAGTGCTTTCTGAGTGAGGCGAGAGAATGAGAGTAGGTGCATAGGTAGGTATATTAACAGTGCCAGCACTGGCTTTTGTGTCTCCTCTGGGCCTCTTTCAGTTAGCAATTGTGTCACCGGAGTAAACGGCAGAACGATGACTTTTTTGACCTCTGTGCGCAATGTCGGCGGAGCCTAAAACAGCAGACGCTGCTGTTTTTTATGATTCATTTCCAGTTTTCATTGACTGAGCATTCTCAACGGTGTATTGTACCACCTAAACTACCCTAATATGTCGATATAAAATGTTTTGGAAACCTCCACTTTTGTCCTCCAAAACCGGAACATTAATTCACCAAATTATGAAGACATAAAAATAAAACAAACTTCTGACCCTATGCGTCGTGAGCTTTCCGATCGTACGGCGTTTGTTTTCGTGCTTAGTTTGGAAGTTGGGAAGTTTGGAAGTTAGAAGGGGGTCTTTAAGGACCTCCCCGGATGCCTGGTGTGAAGATCTGAACTGAGAGGCGGCGCGGAAGAATGAACTGATCATGAAGAGCCTAAAGTTTTGATTTGTCCTGCCATCACAGCTCCACCCTATCCTATTTGACCATAAAGGTTACACATATGTACGTGACCTCGGATAACCTTTGGCGATGTTTTTTTTAACGTGGTCTGGTCTTGAGTACCTATTACTTGACTCTAAAATCAAATTCAACGTTCAATATTACCTTGCACATAATTCTTAACACTTTGTCTGCCGGAGTGTGTAAATCGAGTAACTTTCTGCACAACCCCTGTCTGCCGCAATCGAGGAACTTTGTGTAATAGCTTCCACTCGTGCCGTGGGCTGGACTGGGCGGTTCGCCTTGTCAAGCACCGGTGATTGATGGGTTGGCAGCACCATTCAGGGCGGGCCTCACTGGTGGGGTCAGAAATCCATCACATCATTTGGCAGGGGGTAATTAGGATCGTGTTCCGGCATGATTCTCATTGAAAATGACGGCTCTCTTCCATTCATGCTTGTGGAAGGTGCATCCAGCTCATCAAGACCTATCATTTGATATAAAGCATGATATAAATAATCCGGCATACGCATCCATATTCTGCACGTTGTGTACTTGTTTTCCGACTTACTTATATGATGTTGCGTATGCCATGGTAGGTCTCAATAAGAAAAGGCCAAAGCACCTCTATCTCAGAATAATGCGTTTCTTGTGAACAAGATAATAGCTACAATATTACCTTTTATGTTCCTTATGAAAAATACATTGTTCGAATTTTACCCACTCACCATATTACTGAAGAGGTCGGGTTCGTCCTGGCTGAATTGGAGGCGAGAGCCTGTTTTCTCCGAGATTAGCCTCACTCTAAATTGATATATATATATATATATATATATATATATATATATATATATATATATGTATATATATATATATATATATATATATATATATCAATATATATCAATATATATATATGTATATATACATATCTATATATATATACTATATATATATATATATATATATATATATATATATATATATATATATATATATATCTATATATATATAGATAATAATATATATATATATATATATATATATATATATATATATATATATATATAGTTTCTTTGTTACGGCTTCGATTCTTCTTATTATGCAGGTAGTGCTGCAGGCACCTGGCGTAGAGAGCCCCGCACTCTACCGTCGATATGTTGACGATATTTTGCTATATGTGTGGGACATATGCGGGACATCTGTGCGGGTCAGAGCTCAAGTCAAGGCCAGAAGAAGTTTCGGGTCTAGATTTCACTATGGAGTTGAACATCGAAAACAAGATAAGTTTTTTAGATGTGTCCAGTGGCGTCGCCACGAAATTATTCCAGGGGGGGGCAATGTTGAAATGTTGAAAGGGGTCCTCCTGTTCCTCGAAAGGGGCCTCCACTGTGTAAGGACCTCCTTTTGTTTTTTAGGCTCTTACTATGGTTCCAGAATGGGAAACATGATTGCATATTGACGTCTTGTTTGCTCTTGGCATGGTGCATCATTTACGCAAAACGCAATAACATTTTTTTTCGCTGAGAACTGAGCCATACCAGGGCATAAATAATTAATATGTGGATAAATACCTAAGTGCGAAAACAAACCAATGTCTCAATGCTTTCTCGAACAGAAGAATCTTCCGGTTGGTCTCTAGATTGCAGCGAGGTGGCGGGGCTGGTGCTAAGCGTATCTTAAAGATAACCCCCATTGATCAACCCACTTCTATGTCCTCCAAATCTAACTGAATATAGCTAGATTCATCACTACCGTTAGTCATTCCCACCACCTTGATGTCATAAGCAAGCTTAAACGATCATTTCTGTCCTAGGACGACAATTTCGCGAAGGTGACAACGAGAAATGGATTGAATTGCTTTTCTGATCGCCATCTTAGGGATTTATTGATTTTTAATAACATTTGGTGCTGGCTGCAAGACACCTAGCACACAAGCTAACATAATAAATCCTCAGCGAATAAATTCACGGCAAGAACAAGCATTGTTGAACAACAGTGCATAAATGACAATGCAACAATGCAACAATGGCAATGCATAAATAATGCAAATCCTTCAAATTACATGCCGTCACACCCATGGTTTTCGCTGTGCTGTACCGTTTTGTAAATGACGTCGTTGAGAAGGTATTGAAGCTGGGAAGGCTGTAATCATGCAGGCTGTAATCACAGAAGAGAAGTTTGTAGGAAGAAAATGCATTTGAAACATCATTCCTCCCATTTTGTATGGGGCATGGATGTTGTTTTGTATGCTTGTGAAGGGGAATTTGCCCCCTCAATGTTGGCTTTGCCCCATGGGCGTATGTTTCTGAAAATAATTGGGAGACCAGTGGCGTACCTATATTTGCGTCAAGGGGGAGGGGGCCGGAAACGTATTTGGAGGGGATCCACTTACCCCATTAAAAAGTCCTCGGTTTCGACCACTATTTTGTCAAAGGGAACCTTTTTAAATACAATAATTAGTGACCAACTGAATTATTCAATGGAGGGGCCTAATCTACCACTATCGTTTCTGACTCGTCGGATTGCAACCCTAACTCCCCCACCCTCTTCGAATGTTTTCTTTGGGTATCCCTTGATATGTCACCTCACACTGCTGAAATTACACCTATACAAATCACTTTAAAATGTAAAATTTCCCAATTCCAGACATACCAGTTCATAGCGCACGGTCGCCATGACGCCAAAGTTCGTGCACACCCACACCCATCTTGCGCATTCGGCGCATTCGCCACACTTCGTGCGATGCTACGGTTTCCGCTAGGCCTCCTACGTTTTGCTAATTGTTGCCACATGATAGACTTGCGCCATATTTGACGTGATGGAATGCCTCGTATGGACGTTCGCTGCGAAAATTCGATGAATTAAATTCGATCATTACTTCCCTACTTCCAATCTTCCAATCCTATCTTTGACTAAATATGCTCTAAATATTTAGAGCTCCCGGTATGTTTATTTATTTAGGGCTGCAACGCTTGTTTTACGGCCCTGTCGATTTTTGCGACACTGTGCGCTTTGGAGGGCCAATTGCACTTTCGGCCCCCGTTGTGCTCTTAGGGTCCCGCTGTGTATATTTGGGGCTTCTGACGTAGATTTGTGGGGCCCCAGTACAATTTTGGTGCTTTGGTGCGATTTTTATAGGTCCCAGCGCAACTTATCGCGCCCAGGCGCGCGGTTCCGCGGACCCAACGCCAGTTTCCTGGGCTCAACGCGATTTTTGTGGATCTCTTCTGAATTTTCTTCGTAGTCCGAATCCCGGTCTGATTTTTCGAGCCCCCGGCGCCATGTTTTTGTGTCTCACCTATATATTTTTTCGAGCTCCAGTATGCTTTTCGGGACCGTACGCGATTTGTGAAGGCATCTGATGATATGTCCGGTACTCCAGAGCCATTTTTCTGACCCGGACAGTTTTTGTTTGGAATCCTTCCTTATTTTGGAAGACTCCGGTTTGATTTTTGGGGATACCGATGCGATTTTTGTGGTCACACAGTGCTTATGTGGGGTCCTAGACGCCAATTCTTGGGAGACCCGACGTGAATGTTTGATGCCCAGACTAAATTATTGGGACTACCGATGGTAATTGTGGGTCCCGAGCGCGATATTTGGGGAACCGGTTCGAGTTTGCGGGGCTCGTTGTACTTAGCTGTGACCCCAACGCGATCTCGGCAGCTCCTGTTGCAGATTTTCGGGTCTCGGAGCCAGTTTTCTGGGCCCGCCGTATTTATTTGGAGCCCCCTGCACGAATTTTGGTGGACCGACGCGAATTTCGGTGGCCCCAGCGCGACTTTTGGAGGCCAAGGCACGATTTTTGTCGATGCCCAACGGGTTTTTGAGGGACTTTGACCCGATTTGTGAGGCCTCAGAGTGACATTCCGGTTGATAATTGATTTTTTGGGGGAAGCTGTAACTTCTGGGGGCCCGATGCGATCTTTTGGGCCCCCAGTGTGATTTTGAAGGGCTGCGATACGACTTTTTTTTAGTCCAATGTAATCTTTTGTATCCCGACGTCATCTGCTTGGATCCCTAGCGCTAGTTCTAGCGAACTCGACACTTGTTGGGGGTCCAATACGTTTTGGAGGCTTTTGTCGCCATTGTTCGAGTCCCAGAGTGATTATCCATGTCCTGAATGTTTTTCGTTGCCCCAGCTTCATTTGTGTCCCAATGAGACTGTTGGGGAATGGTACAACCTGTCGTGCCCCTGGCGTGATTTGCATGGTCCGGGCATGACTTTTTGGTGCCCCCGGCTCAGCGTGATTTTCAGGGGCCCTGACCGGATCTTATTGGGCCCATACCGTGATTTTCAAGTATCCCGGTACGACTCCTACTATTTCTTAGGGGCTTCTTCTTGCAAATTATAGGCTTCCTCTCGCGTCTTCGGGGTCTCGTCTCAAATCCTGGCGCTTCTTTACCGGTTTTGGATGTCTCCTCTTGTGTCCTACCCTCCTCCATATTCAATGGCCCTTCTCTCCAGTTTTGGAGGGCCTCCTACATCCTGGGGCCCCCTTAGCATGGCATGGGGCTTCCTCTCATGCTCCAGGGGCATTATCTGCCAAATTAGGGGCCTCCTGCCACGCCTCGTGGGCCTCCTCTATCCTGGCAAAGCCTTACCCGTCTTGAGGGGATATTCAATTTTGGAAACCTCACCTTCTTCCATACCTGCTACCAACTCCCATCTTAAGGGCCTCCTCTCATTTCCTGGGAACACCTTCCGGTCTTCAGGGTCTCATTCGGCCCTGGAGACCGCCTACTCCGTCTTGAGGGACTCCTGTCGAGTCCGACAGGGGCCTTTTCTCCTTTTCTCTTCTAGAGGCCTTCTTTTTCAAATTAGGGGCCACCTCTCACGTCTTGGGGGCCTCTTGCTCTGTGTTTTGATTCGATCTGTGCCCATTTTAAGGGTGGCCTCTTCTCTTCTCTCTTCTCCTCTTCTCTCCCAGGTTCCTCATCTTCCAAATTACAAGCACCCTTTCCTATCTCAGTTGCCTTGTCATCTCCTGCGAACTTCTTACCCTTCTTGGAGCCCTCTTTCTCGCCTGGGAGCCATCCCTCTTATCTAATGGTCTTTCTCTCCTGTTTTAGGGGCCTCTTTGTTCATCATGGGGTTTCATTTCCAATCCTGTGTCGTCCTCTTCCGACTTAGGTGCCTCCTGCCACGTTTTTGGATCATCCATTTCTATCTTGGCGGAACCTTACCCATTTTTGGGCCTGCTTTTGCGTCTCCGAAACCCCATCTCATATCCATTGGCTTTCTCTTCCGTCTTAGGGCCTCCTTTGCAATCATGGGTTTTCATGGGGTCTCCTTTGCAATCTTGGGGCTCCTTTGCAATCTTGGGGCCTCCTTTGCAATCATGGGGCCTCCTTTCTGGGGGCCTCCTTTTATCATCTGGGGGCCTCCTTTGCAATCCTGGGGGCCTCCTTTGCAATCCTGGTGGCCTCCTTTGCAATCCTGGGGTCTCCGTGCCAATTGTTGGCACTCTTGTGACTTCTGTGGCCTCCTATCCTCTCCTAGGTGACTCCTTTGTCAAATTAGGGGCCTCCTCTCACGTCTTGGAGACCTCCTCACCTGTGTTTTGAGCCTCATTATCCTCTTAGCAGGGTGCTTTTGTGTCATAATCCCAAATCTTCTCTTCTAAGGTCCTCCTCTGCCAAAATATGTGCCCCATGTGGCTGGTCTCAGTGGCTTTCTGTGAAGACTTTCTTACCCATCTTGGGGCTCCCTCTTCCGTCCGGATAAAAATCTTCTATGATTCATTATTTTCTATTGTAGGGGTCTCCTCTTCCATCTTGGGGGCCTCGTTTTCCAAATTAAGAATATCCTGCCACCCATCGGAAGCCTTCTTGTCTAACCTGAGTGGCTTTCTGCCCGTCTCGGTGGCATCCTTTTCGTCCTGGGGGCCTCCTCTCAATCTGTGTCCTACGTCTCGTATTAGGACCTGATAAGATTTCCCGGGAGCCTCGTTGCCAGTCTTGGGGCCTCCTTGACAGCACGATCGTCTGTCTCGTCGGCCTCCTTGCTCACCTTTTTCCTGTGCATTTCCGGATGGGGCCCCCTCAAATTTCAGGGGGCGGCGCCCCCCCCCAGTCTGACGGCAGGGTGAGGTGGGGTGGTGCGGTGGTGTGGGGGACTGTCCCCTCTTCTCCCTCCCCCCGGGTGGCGACGCCCCTGGATGTGTCCATCGACGGTAGTAGGGGATTATTTGCAACTAGTGTCCATTGTAAGCCAACAGACGTCGGACGTTGCCTTAGCGGTAAAAGCCACTGCCCTGATAGATATATAGACAGCGTTATCAGCGCGTATGTGAATAGGGCGATTAGACACTGTAGTACCTGGTAACTAGCGCACACAGAACTATGCAGTGTAAAACAAATGCTCGTCAACAACAACTATCCGGTGCTTACAATTGACAAGTATATCAGAAACGCCGTCACTAAGTACATCACAGCCCAGTTACGTCCCCCAACAAAGGGCACCATATATGAGCTGTTCTACAAAAATAATAAGTCCCCTGCTTACCTGACCGATGAAAAGGTGCTTCGAAACATTGTGATGTCGCTGTAAGCCTATTGTCCCTGACGATGAACTAAAACTAGTCATTTTCTATAAGAACTCCACCACTCGTTCACTCGTTCGCAATTACATTGGAATGACAACAACCTTACTCAGCAGGCGTATCACCATGCACTTGCAGAGCGGTGGCCCACAAACACATACGAACATACACCACGACACACGCCTCACGAGACAACAAATGGCTGACAATAGCATTATCATCGCCAGATCACGCGAGCCAAGACGCCTTCACATACTAGAGGCCATATACATACGCGAAAGAGACCCGGCTATAAACCGGCAGGTCAATGCGCGAGGTACTCTGCCGCTGTATGACGGATCACCCATGGGGCCAAGGTCATCGATTGTGACCCTAAAGCCAAAATAGGGAGTGTTTTTTTTTGCGTGGCCTTGTGACTAGCGATCAACATTGTAGTTATTCTTCTGCTGTGTTGGGAAATGAACTGACCGATATGTTCTGTGGTAACCTAATTATTGTGAGTGAACGCTTACGCATACTAGACGACATTCGCATTCGATTTCTATATATATGCGACTTCGACTCTTGTACCTTCACTATCATCAGTGTAACTGAAACGTATTACCTGTGTGATTTCGTTAACAATCTGCGCTTGTTCCTGATGATGTCATGTGAAATGACGAAAAGTTGACATGGAGGAAATACACTATGCGTTATTTAAGCCAGATAAATTTACCGATTATGAGCTTGGCGCCATTTTGAGTCAACACCAATGCGAACACAAAACTATAATAAGAATAATCGAAGTCATATCAAAGAAACTATTAAACAGCAAAGCCGCAGTGACCTTTAACCAGCAATGCATGTTAAACAATTTGTTTCCAAACTACATGAAGAGAGAGAGAGAGAGAGAGAGAGAGAGAGAGAGAGAGAGAGAGAGAGAGAGAGATATATATATATATATATATATATATATATATATATATATATATATATATATATACATATACCCTTTAATAATTGTATGCATTTCAATCATATCACCCCTTAATCTGCTATACTTGAGTGAGTACATATCTAATGCCATAAGTCTTTCCCCATATTCTAAGTTACGTAGTCGACTGATGAGTCTAGTGGCCTTGCGCTGCACTCTTTTTAGCATATCTATATCTTTTTCTAAGTAGGGGCCCCATGCCTGTACAGAATATTCCAAGTGGGGTCGCACATACGCCAAATACAGCATTTGCATCACTTCGTTGCTCTTATACCTCACACTCCTATTAATGATTCCCAGCATTCTGATTGCCCTACTACTAGCTGAAACACATTGTTTGTCTGCTTTAAGATCATTTGAAACTAACACAAATACATCTCTTTCCTCTTCAATAACATCCAATTTCCTACCTCCAATTGTATATCTGAAAGTCTCACCTCCAGACCCAGGATGCATAACCTTACATTTCTCATAGTTGGAAGACATCTGCCATCGATCAGCCCACTTTTTTAGGTCCTCCAAGTCCAGTTGAATATTACTAGATTGCTCACTACTGTTAGCCACTTATACCAAGTTGATGTCATCAGCAAACTTGAACACCCTTTTCCTCAGCACTACCTCAATTTTATTCCAAAAGATGATACAGAGATGTAGCCCTAGAACATTATATTCCAACATATATTGTGGTATTACGCGGAGTAGACAATCTCGTAATGGTTACCAGTCCGTGGGTGAGAAAAACGAATGTTCTTAAGGCATTGAACGACGAGCCGATAACTGCCCCCTAACTGTCGTCCGCATTGCGTAATCTTCTTGTACCCACATAGTTACAGCGGTACGATACAGAACTACAAAGATAATTGTCCAATGGGTGTGTTGGGTCAATTTACAGGCCTCAAAATGAGCGAATGTTTTAGCGTTGATGTGTGTTTTATGTCATAACTAAGAGTATATTCAGTTACGTTGGAATGGTAATGGCCGGCACGCCTGTTCCGACATATATTGTGGTGAGCCTTGAAAATG